>JAVTVY010013810.1:0-55316 GCA_036873755.1 Hanleya hanleyi | reverse complement strand
AACTTCAGTAGAGCCTCGTACGTCATCAAGGCATTCAGAGCCTCTACGAACTTCTGCGGTGTATCGTATTGGCCTGCGGGGAGAGTGAGTCTGTAGATTTTTTCTTCGTAGACCACTTCGTACCATATTTCTCCGTGTTGTACGTTGTACCATGAGTAAGGGTATTGAATCTCCACCAGTCCACATTCCCAGCGTCCCGATAAATGTAACGGTTGAGGTAATTGCGTGACATACTTGGTCAAGGTGTTATCAGGAAACACGTCGAGTGAGCTATTACTGGGCAACGTCAGGTAAAACATGATGACAACTGATGGGGTTGTGGCTTCTGCACCGGTTTTTTATAGTATTATTAGTAGGGTTCCCAGTGACTGGCCTTGGGCTTGGGGGTCCCCACTCGGCGTTGTGGCAGTGATTTGAAACGTCCAAAGCGTCGTGCTGGTGTTTTGGGTGGTGACATCAGCTCCCAAGAGGCCTGCTGTGGTGGTGGTGATGGTGCTGAGGGTGGGGTGTTCGATTGCTCCATAAAGGCCCAACGGTTAGGATTGCCTACCAATTCTTGTGGGATGTGCGTGTCTTTTAAGCCTTCAGCAAACACTTCCCAGCCCGGGGGGTTGGAATGTTTGCGTGCCCGTACCATATCGTTGATCAAATCGGTGATATGAGACCCCGGTACCACTTTGTTTCGAATCAGTAGCTTTCCTTCCGCATTCCAACTCATATCGGCATGCTGTTTCACCCGGTCCAACAATAAACGGGCCCGCGTCTTGTAGGCTTTAGGCACACTGCTCAACACTTCTTCTTCCAGCTGAGGTGATGGAGCAGCCCCTGTTGTAGTTGTGGGTAGTGGTGTGGGTAGTGGTGGTGGTGGTGTAGTACTAGTACTACTTGCTACGCCTCTATATTGATCCATAAACGTCTGGTACCGGTTCAGTGTATGATGGTAGCGTTGAATTTTCTCGTGATCGGAGAGTCCACGTTGTTGCAGTATAGTATTCATTTCTTCATCCAGAGATTGGAGTTGTTGCACGGTGGCCGGCACGGGATAGGGCGATTGTAAACTCTGTAACAATCGCGGTTCGACCAGCATCATTTTTTTCGTATGTTCCATGTTAGCGTCCTCCTCCTCCCAAGATGGAGCCGAGTAATGGACCCAGTACACCAACGGCTAAGGGAGCGAGGAGTGCACCGAGAAATCCACCGCGCTGTAACACCTGTTTCTTTTTCTTCAAACTCTCCGTCTTCTTGACTAACGTTCTGAGACCTGCCTTGTGCCGTTGCAAGTGCCCCTTCTGTACAGCACTGAGGGGGACATTGCCTTTTAACACATTATGGGCCACTTCACACAAACACCGTACCAATTCGGGCTCCGCGCCGCGCACCAGGGCCCGGCCCACCTCCGGTGGCGCGCTGCGGAGTACGCGGAGCGCGGGCGCGTGTCTGCGTATCCGTGCCGACATGATGAGTGATGGCTAGAGTGGCTTGTCTTCTTCTTTTATTTTTTTTTATTTGGGCGTGTACACCGTCTGGATCTCGTCGGGAAAAATGTGAGTACGCAATCGAAGGGTGGAGGGCGTGTCTTGTTTCAAGTCGATGAGTAGATAGCCGTGAGCGGGTTGGGTGGCATCTTCAAAGGCTTCTCGTACAAAGGCCGTGTTTTTAGGGTACATCTGTTGGGCCAGATGGGTAATTTGCGAGGCGTCTCTGGGGTTTTTGAATAACACCACATACTGAGCATTCAAACTAATGTTCCGGTGCTCTTTGTTCTTACTGAAGAGATTCTGCACGATGTAGATAATGCTCAACCGACGATGATGGCTGCCTTTGGTAAAGAGACGGGTGATTCGACTGTCCGTTTCCGTCATGAGATCGTCCACCACTACCAACGTGTCTTGGGGTGTATCCTCAGGGGGTAAGCCTTCCACTAAGGTGAGTCCCGGGACACGGGCCAGTGCCTCGTACGCGGGTTGCCAAGCTCCATAACACCACAGGATACCAGCTACAGGCGGTGAAATCAGGGCTGCCCTGTGTTCGATGAGGCGTTGAACGAAGTGTGTTTTTCCCGATGCTGTCGGTCCAGCGATGAGACACGTGAAAGGATGCTGCCATCGAGGATCCATAGTTTTTTTATTTTTTCTTATTTGGTGATTTGCGCTTGCCGATTAGAAGCCCACCAGCGTTCTCGTGGATCCCACCGGGGATCGTAGTCCAATGGGTACCGTTGTGGGTACCGTTGCCGTGGTAAACGTGATTCACCGGAGCCCAGGTGAATCGTGTTGGTAGGTGTGGGGGTGATGGTGTAGTGGAAACGTTCGAATCGGCGAGTAGATACGGCACCGGTAGGTTGATGGCGGTGGTGAGGTCGAGTAGTACGCTTAGACGGTGGTGTGGTAGGGCTGAGTGTGGTGATGATAGGTTCCGTCGTAGTCGTCGTCGTCTCAGGGGTTGATACGGCAGGCTGACGGTCAGGTGGTGGAGGTGTACGCTTAAAAAACGGTGTGGTAGGGGCAGGCTGGCGGTGAGGTCGAGGAGTACGCTTAAAAAACGGCGATGTAGGAGGGCGAGTCGTCGTGGTGAGGTTGGTGATCGTGGTAGTACTGTTGGGGTGTTGCACTTGACGTTCAGGCACCGGTGGAGCAGCACTTGGACGACTGAGTGTTGAAAAACAGGATATCAGGTAGGACAAATCGTAGAACACACCTCCAAATAAGGTACCCAGAAGCACTACTGCACACAACAGCGTACCGACTTGGCCTTTTCGAGTCTGTAACATTAAGGGTAGACGTTCACGCTCCATGGTATCCCCATCTACACTGAGGGAGGCTGGTGATGTGCGGTAGAATTTATAGACGTTTCATGTCACGGCCGGATACCCAGGAATTAAACGAATTGGGCCACCCTTGCCATTTGACGAAATGATAGGGGATTCCCCGTCGACGTTCCGTTTTCAAAATCTTTTCCACCGTGTAGTAATCTTTCCGTGTTTTCACCACCGGTTGTAATTCGGCTTCATAAAACGTGCCTTGCAGTGTTTCGCCATGTAAATCTTCCAGTTGATAGACGTGTGGCTGTCGAGGTTTATGGCGAACAATGACAAAGTGCTCGTCACTCCAGTTGGGCAAATAACTTTTCTCAAATTGTCCTTTCACTTTACTCACGCGTACCACATCTCCACGTTTGTAACGGGGTGACGTGCGTGATGATGATGATGATGATGGCTGCTGGTACAGCGTACGGCGCACTTGATGTTCGTTGCCTTTTGTCACATCGAGGGGGGCTCGCTGGATACTGCGATGATAGGCTCGATTGTATCCTTTCACCAGTTGCGGTAGTACATCGAGGTAGCGTCGAGTGTTTTTGGCGGTAAAGTACTTATACATTCGCCCTTTGAAGGTCCGATTGAATCGTTCCACCACAGAGGCTTTGGTCTCGTTATACGTATGGAAGAAAAATACTTTCTGTTTCTTAAGAAAGGCTTGAAAGGGTCGGTTGAGAAATTCTGTGCCTTCATCCGTTTGCAAATACAGGGGTTTGCGTCCCGTCTTGAAAATCTGCTGGAATGCCCGTATCAAATTCTCTCCTGTTTTGGTACGAACGGGTAGTACCCAGGCGTACTTGGATAAAATATCGATACAGGTCAACATGTACCGATATCCATCATTGTGGGAAGCAAATCGACTCATATCCACCAAATCCGCTTGCCATTGTGCGTCTACACCTCCGACGATCACTCGGTTACGGCGAAAATGTCGTCGAGCTGCTCGATGTAAACTATACGTGTCTTGCGTTTTTAACCAGTCTCGTACTTCAGTTCGATTAATGCCTTGCGAATGGGCAGCTCGAGCCAACGCCGCCACAGCGCTATAAGCGGCTGGACTGCTAGGATTGTAATATAAATCGGTTAACACCTTGTTGACAGTGGTACGCCACGTGGATTCCGATCGACTACCCCTTTTTTTGTTTTTTCGAGGTGCCATACTGGAGGTTGTGGTGTGTTGACTTTCTCAGGGAACACTGACACTCTAGCCCTCTGTGCACCCTATACATAGTACTTCATCCACTTTGGGGATTTACTTTTTTTTTCCAAGGCCTAGCATACATGTATGTTATTTCAATACATGCAATGATTTAACATAGGAACAACTACTCACCTCTATATTCTATAGTATTATTACCAATCTGCAAAAATCTCAGGATTGTAAATTAACCCAGGAAGGGTGGTGGCGCGCGGACGTCGGCGTAAACATTTGGGTACTCTCCACGCGATCATTGAACATGGAAATTGGCTAGTGTGAGAATGTACCAAATCAAGGGGATTCTGGCGTAAGTGAGAGAGACTGTATATCATGGATACTCTTTTTTCACGTGACTCTTCTCAGGGGCAAACCTCCAATGTTATTTCAATACATGCAATCATTTAACATAGGAACAGATACTCACCTCTATATTCTTATCCATCAGTATATTACCAATCTGCAAAAAATCTCAGGATTGTAAATTAACCCAGGAAGGGTGGTCGCGCGGACGTCGGCGTAAACATTTGGGTACTCTTCACACAATCATTGAACATGGAAATTGGCCAGTGTGAGAATGTACCAAAATCAAGGGATTCTGGCGTAAGTGAGACACTATATATAGATGAGAACATGATGCATGCACGCCACGCGGCCCTTCTCAGGGCCAAAACCTCCAATGTTATTTCAATACATGCAATGATTTAACATAGGAATTGACTAGTGCGAAATTTCGTGCAAAATGAAGAGATTGTGGCGTAACCCAGGAAGGGTGGTCGTGCGGACGTCGGCGTAAACATTTTGGTACACCCACCAATCAGCGATGCGGTGTGACTCTGATGCTATTAATACACAATCACAATGATTTTAACATGGGAATTGGCTAGTGCGAATTTTCGTGCAAAATGAAGAGATTCTGGCGTAACCCAGGAAGAGTGGGGAGTTGAGATTTTGGCGCCAATTAGAGCCTCACGCCACCCTTCTCAGGGGCAAACCTCCAATGTTATTTCAATACATGCAATCATTTAACATAGGAACAGATACTCGCCTCTATATTCTTATCCATCAGTATATTACCAATCTGCAAAAATCTCAGGATTGTAAATTAACCCAGGAAGGGTGGTCGCGCGGACGTCGGCGTAAACATTTTGGTACTGTCCACGCAATCATTTAACATGGAAATTGGCCAGTGTGAGAATGTACCAAAATCAAGGGATTCTGGCGTAAGTGAGACACTATATATAGATGACAACATGATGCATGCACGCCACGCGGCCCTTCTCAGGGCCAAAACCTCCAATGTTACTACTAATGTTATTTCAATACATGCAATGATTTAACATACGAATTGACTAGTGCGAAATTTCGTGCAAAATGAAGAGATTGTGGCGTAACCCAGGAAGGGTGGTCGTGCGGACGTCGGCGTAAACATTTTTGGTACACCCACCAATCAGCGATGCAGTGTCACTCTGATGCTATTAATACACACAATGATTTTAACATGGGAATTGACTAGTACGAATTTTCGTGCAAAATGAAGAGATTCTGGCGTAACCCAGGAAGAGTGGGGAGTTGAGATTTTGGCGCCAATTAGAGCCAATGAAATGTCTTTGAAAGAACCAATCAGCCATCATTAAAAAGAACCAATGAAATCCGTAGGCGGTAATTCAAACTACCAATGAAAAACTACTGTATTTTCGTATAAAGCCAGCGGGAGCGTGCATAGCGTCACTCCAAACACATACTTTTGAGAGAGAAACAACAAGATGTATCACCAAAAGAGCAAAGTGACAGCTGTAGCCAAGATGTCGACGACGCGGGGAGCAGCCCAGGCACTCAAGGCCAAGAGGGAGAAAAAACAAAGAAGAGAGAAGATGTTCTGGATGCAGGCCATGAAGTCGTGGGCCCAAGACAACATCAACATGTCTCTCGACAAATGGGTCCAGCTTCATGGCCTGATCACGGCTGCTCCCCGCAGTCTCAACGGAGACGATTTCGTCTTTTTCCTGCAAAACATTTTGCACCAAAAACAACAAGAGGAGGAAGAGAAGGAAGAGGAGATGCCGCCGCCAGCTATAATTCCTGCCGCTACTTTTGTACAAGACCTTGCAATAACACTGGGACCATCAGCGAGCCGGTATTCCAGGCAGGCGGCCGGGATTTTCATCCCTCTCGAAGAAGAATGAAGAGACGGTGAAAAGCAGATCCAACGGCCCTTTTCAGGGCCAACCAATCCAACGGCCCTTTTCAGGGCCAACCATTCCTCCGAAAGAGGAACTTCTAAACAAGGCACATTCAATTGAAATCCTACAATCTCCTCTCTTCCTCTATAGTATTATTAGCCATTTGCAAAACAACAACCCCTGCCCCTCAACGGCCCTTTTCAGGGCCATCTCCTTACTTGAAACATAGACACAGTGAACGGATTGTAAAAATTAACCCAGGAAGAGTGGTGGCGCGCGGACGTCGGCGTAAACATTTTAGGTACTCTCCACATCGACTATGGACTCTATTAATAGACGCAATCATTTAACATGGGGATTTGCTAGTGTGAATTTTCGTGTCAAATCAATGGGATTCTGGCATACATGTGCATTAAATACAGTGCACGCGGCCCTTTTCAGGGACAAACCTCCAATGTTATTTCAATACATGCAATGATTTAACATAGGAACGGGTACTCGCCTCTATATTCTATATATATATAGTATTATTACCAATCTGCAAAATCTCAGGATTGTAAATTAACCCAGGAAGGGTGGTCACGCGGACGTCGGCGTAAACATTTTGGTACACCCACCAATCAGCGATGCGATGTCACTTTGATGCTATTAATAGACACAATCATTTAACATGGGAGTTGGTTAGTGTGAATTTTCGTGTCAAATCAAGGGATTCTGGCGTAAGTGAGACACTATATATATATATAGATGAGAACATGATGCATGCACGCCACGCGGCCCTTCTCAGGGCCAAAACCTCCAATGTTATTTCAATACATGCAATGATTTAACATACGAATTGACTAGTGCGAAATTTCGTGCAAAATGAAGAGATTGTGGCGTAACCCAGGAAGGGTGGTCGCGCGGACGTTGGTGTAAACATTTTGGTACACCCACCAATCAGCGATGCGATGTCACTTTGATGCTATTAATAGACACAATCATTTAACATGGGAGTTGGTTAGTGTGAATTTTCGTGTCAAATCAAGGGATTCTGGCATACATGTGCATTAAATACAGTGCACGCCACTTTTTTTAGGGACAATTCTAATGGTATAAACATAGGAATGGGTTTTTTAACATGGAAAAAAATTCATGTGTTATTTTTTTACCTATTGTTACCTTTAGGTGTGTGCATGTGCAGGAGTTGGGTGTTTTTTTATTTTTTGTGCTGAGTTAGAAGTCTCTCTTTCGGAGGAATGGTTGGCCCTGAAAAGGGCCTTTGGAGATGTAAGGGTTTACATCATTGGGGAGAAATTTATCCGCCGCCGGGTACACACGGGACAATCCATGGTGACAAAAATACACTCTAGGGGTGTATCATTGAACATAGGGTCGTCTTTTGGGTGGGTCTGTGTGGCGTCCATACAGCGTAGACACAGGGCTTGGTGGCCGCAGGGAAATATTGCATATTTTGCAAAACGTGTAGCGCATTGTACACAGCGTAAAAACCGGGCTGGTGTCCATTTTACGGGTGGTGCCAGTCTTCTTTTTATGGTAGTAGCGTAGTCATGCAGGTGTTGAATTTCTTGTTTTTGTTGTTGACTCCTTTTTCTTTTTCTTCCTACGCTTTTCCCCTCTTCCTCCTCCTCCTTCTCTTCTGGCTGTATTTTCGTTCCCTGTCCTCCCACGCCTTCTTCTTCTTTTTCTTCTTGTCCTGCTTTTTTTTCTTCCGGATGTACCAACTGATCGGGGACGGGTAGCAGTTGAACTTGGCTATCTTCTTCTTGATCATAGTGTTGGAACACATGTTGGAGCATTTGTTGAAACGGTGAACTTTCCAGGGAGGTGACATCATCATCATCATCATGCTGTAGTACCGGTTCTTCTTGTTGATCTGTAAATAGGCTGGGCTGTAATATATCATCTAGCCATTGGTCCTCTATCGGTGGGTGTTGTGTACTTTCCAGCGCAGTGACATCATGCTGTGGTACCGGTGAGTGTTGTTCATCTGGGGGCTGTAATATATCATCCAGCCATTTTGTGTTCTGCATCGGTGAGAGTGATAGGTGACCATCACTCAGCAAGTCTTTTATCACTGCATCAATATCCATTATTTCAGACATCATGTAATTGTGAATGAACAAGATAAAAAACACTGCTATTTATACCGTACAGCACGCGGACGTCAGCGAAATGGAGGATGCAAACGTGCACGCTGCAAGAAATTTTGTGTTTCTTTGACAATTTTAATCCCGTGTGATTTTGCAATAAATGCCAGGTCAGTATAAAAAATTATTTCAAATTGAACGGGGGCAACTCAGGGATGTAGCATTTAAAAATTAAGAAAATTAGCAGTAGACTAAGCCACTATTTTAATGATTTCATCCATTTTAGACGCGTAAGACAAAAAAATTAACCCAGGAAGGGTGGTTGCGCGTGCAAAATCTCAGGATTGTAAATTAACCCAGGAAGGGTGGTCGCGCGGACGTTGGCGTAAACATTTTGGTACGCCCACCAATCAGCGATGCCGTGTAACTGTGATGCTATTAATAGACACAATCATTTATCATAACACTGCAGTGAGAATGTACCAAAATCAAGGGATTCTGGCGTAAGTGAGACACTATATATAGATAAGAACATGATGCATGATGTTATTTCAATACATGCAATGATTTAACATACGAATTGACTAGTGCGAAATTTCGTGCAAAATGAAGAGATTGTGGCGTAACCCAGGAAGGGTGGTCGTGCGGACGTCGGCGTAAACATTTTTGGTGCACCCACCAATCAGCGATGCCGTGTAACTGTGATGCTATTAATAGACACAATCATTTATCATAACACTGCATTGCCCCCGAACATCTCCGAATCACAGCGCCATGTTGGTTTACAACAGGGCCGACACCCACCGTGTTGATTTACAACATGAGTGCCTACACATATATATATATTTAGCGCAATCAATGTTATTACCATTCATACACAATAATACATCATGACTACAAGAAGACTAGTATTCGAGGATCCTAGAGACCATAGGGAGGTGATTACACATGAAGAGGATGGCGGTGTCACGATTATTACAAGCCTACAGCGAGTGCATCAACGTCATATTGCCGATACGTTGAGACGCCAAAGTGCACAACAAGACCAAGAGGTGACGGCGGCTATGGATGAAGATAATAATGATGACACGGACGAAGAAGAACTGCCCACCGTACAGTGGTTAAACTGTAACAGAAACTGTCACAAACCACCAGAAAATACAACGGCTACCCAAACGCCAATTATAACAACACCGGAAACAGAGATGCCAGCTACAACAGCACCACCTGAACAACAACAACAACAACAACAACAATACTCTTGCGACGAGGTAACCCGCATGAACGAAGAGATGCTGCGCCTACACGACCAGGTGGCCAGCCAAAACGAAGAGATGGACGAAATGAGAGAAGACATGAAGCAAATGGACAGAGTCAAGGTTCAACTACAAAAAGACCTGCATAAAGAACTAAGTAAAGCCAACTGCAGTGTGTGTACAAACGAGGAAACAGAGTACGCCCTATTTCCGTGCGGACATTTATGCGTATGCGAAGAATGCTGGGTGACACTAACGTGTACAGGGGATGAGTGCCACTGCAATGAAACCGACGAACAGCATTTTAAAATAAAGTGTCCCGTCTGCAGGAGGCAGGTGGCCGGAGTGAAGAAAATCTACCGCTCCTAAAAAACAAGTGTAGTAACACTTTCCAACGGCCCTTTTCAGGGCCACCCCATTCCTTCGAAAGAGAAACTTCTAACTGAGCACAAAAAATATAACATCAGCTCCCCCACTAAATGAACACTAACACGCATTTTTTTTTTTTTTTTTAAATTTTTTTTGAATTTTTTTTTTTTATTTAACACAATAGAATGAAACAAACATGTTTATGTGAATGTTTTCAACTTGAAAAGTAGTTCAATATTTATACAACAACAACACTAACACAATAGAATGAACGTATTTACAACAGTGAAACTGGAAATATTGAATTTTAATATAATTATACGCTATCAATGGCGCTTCAATGAACGTATAGGAATAGAGTAAAATGTGTGAAAATGGCTTCATGAAAATGTTCAATAATTCGTCTTCACCACAGTGAAACAGTGTTGAATTTTATAATAATACGCTATCAATGGCACTTCAATTAACGTGTAGGAATAAGGTCAATGTGTGAAATGTTTTTTCATGAAAAGATTCAATAGTTCCGTTTTCACCACAATGATCAGCGCGTATTAGGGAACGGTACTACTGTCCAGTTACGCAACAAGACTTGCTTGAACTCCTCATCGTTTTTCCGTCCCTGGTGTACATAGATGTAGGTAGTAATCTCTTCACGTGGAATGGTAGGAGGGCAGGCAGCTTCCAATGCCACGGCAATTTGCTCCTCGGTCACAACCTGTAATGCTTCAGTGATCAGCGCGTATGAGGGTACACTAATGTCCATACACGTATGCATTATTATGGCACAGGCTTCCAGACGCAGTTGTCGAACGCGAGGTCTCACCAAAGCCATAACTGTGTCAATGTACTTCAGATAAATAGTGTGAGACACCTGGTAATCCAAAGCTTGACGAATTGCAGCTGTCACACTCTGCAACTTGCGCCACACCGGTATTTTCAAAGTGACACCCTGAGGACAAGGAGCAAGCTGTTGTGTATCGGCCGTCATTTTCCATTTACGGATATGCAGCAGCAGGTCGTCGTTGAAATAACCAACACTCACATAGATGTCTTCACCTAGAGAAAATTTCACTTCGTTACCCGCCTGTTGGCCAATCACCGCGTCCACGGCATAATAAACGGTCTCCAGTCTTTGCCAGCACAGCGAAGACAAGGCAATACGCCTAGGGCCTCTGTCCATATAGGCCAGTACATTAAAATGTACTTGTGCGTCTTTCACACTGACAGTCAAATTAGCTGAAAGCTGCCATATATCCGTGTGGGCCGACTCATAGGCCTGCTGGATAATGTTATTAATGGACTGCACAGACATAGGAAGTTGCACCATGGGGTCTTCTTCTTTTTCTTGTTCTCCTGGCTCTTCTTCATTTTGCTCATCCATGGCCTCAGGCACTGGCTGGAGAACGGGTTCAGGTGTTTCTAAAGGGATTTGTCGGGACCCTCGCTTGGCACGTGCACCGCGTTTGGCTGGTACACCACACTCTGGGTGCATGTCCGTACGTTTGGTAGCTGTACGCTGTTCGGTAGTATCCATAACTAAGATACCCTCTTCTACTACAACGGGAATTTCAAGTAGATCAGCCAATTCTACATTTTCCGTCTTCTTCAGTGCATGCACGAACGCTAGAAATGCATAGGGACCACGACGCACTAGAGCATTGAGCAGAGCTTCGTTTTGTCGTGAAGGAGTGTTCTCCGCCATGATATCTTCCACACCCTGTTTCAGCAGTATTTTATCAACCATAAGCACATCACATATTGCCCCCGCATGCCGCATCTCATCAACCAGGCGAACACGGTTCTTCTGAAGGATGACTCTGTCGGCTGAATTCATCTTGACTATGGGCTCAGGCTGGTGAAGAACTGCTACCGTGTAAAAGTCTGGTGAATTTGCACTGGTAAAATGGAAAAAAGTACACGCAGGATCCACAACTCATACAAAGTAGGCAAGCAGAATGACTGGCTGGCTGGACAGGCAGGCAGGCAGGCAAATCAGGTCAGTGGTGAAAAAACTTCCCAAAGTAGTCCAATGATTATAACCCATTCACTAAAAATCACCTACTTTTATATGTTTTTCACCCCATTCCCGAACATTCACGAACCAACTCCGACATCTTGCTTTACAACAGGGCCCACAACCACCATTTTCCTTTACAACAGGGACGACAACCGCCATCTTGCTTTACAACAGCACCGACAACCGACATCTTGCTTTCCACCATGCCCGAACAGGCCCGAACACACCCGAACACACCCGAACATCTCCGAACCACACCGAACACACCCGAACATCACCGAACCACGCCGCCATCTTGCTTTACAACAGGGACGACACCCACCCTCTTGCTTTACAACAGGGACGACACCTCAACCAATCAAATTCAACCTCACACTTACACCTCAACCAATCAAAAGCCTCGTTACAAAACCAACCCGTTGTGACGTCATAGTTACATCCGGGTGAAATGTGCGTAATTCTGCTCAGTATCCACTACTCTTGTATATATACTGTGCGTATGGAGCTGTTTGTAACTTTGTTCACTGCTGGAGATGCTAGAACTAGAAGCGAAATATATGGAATGAAATTGTCATCCCTACCCAGAGTTGCTTTTCTTCTCTATTATTGGAAAATCATCAGTGGTTCCAATGGATTACTTCATTTAGATATACATGTAAAAATTTCTCAGGTGGGATGTGCCATATAGCAGGTATGTAGAAGTTCCACTTCAAAAATCTTTCTACTTTTTCAGTTCAAAAAATTATTATCAACAGTTGTGACTATCCTGTCAAAATGCAATGGTATGTGCAATTTCAATCTCGAGTTTCAAATAAATTCTGGGGACCTCCACATAAAACAAACAATTGAGCATTAACTGATTGATAATTTGTGATTTTATTCAAACTAAAGTCATGAGAACTTCATATATTTAAAAAAATGGCCATTTGGCATGTGAATTATAACAATGGGGATGTTACATTCATGTTCAGGAAAACAGAATTACTTTTCCCCGATTAAGAAGCAAATTTCCATTTTTGTGAAAACAAAATCTTATTTGGAGCTCCATGATTCGCCAACACCACCAAAATCTTGTCAGTCCTTTGCCTATCTTGCAAGATCATTATACCCAAATTTCATGAAAATCAAACACGTTGTTTAGAACGGAAGTTTTGACATTAAGTCAGATAATTGAGATTTTTCATTTAAATGGCAATTTGGTTCACACCGACAGGGAATTATCATGTCAGCAATCCTATATTATGCTTGGCAACCTAGAATAGAACAGTTTTTAAATATTTCTCCAAGCGAATTGGTAAATTTTCATTTCACAAAAAACTTTTTTTTTGAGACGCAAAAAACTTGCCCTTGTAGTTATGCCAGCTACACCAAAACCTTTTCAGCACATTGCCTATCCTTCAAGACTATTGTAATAAAATTTCAAAGAAATCAGACAAGCCGTTCGGACGAAATCGTCAGAGAAAGGTTTATCTATGCTCTGACTACAACGCCACCTAGTGGTGAGCAGCGGGTATCGAAACACAACCAGTCTGACCCGAAAATATTTAACGGTTTCAGAGATATTCACGTTTAAAGTCGCGGCGGCGGCGGCGGATCCGTTTCTCATGAAAACATAAGAGCATCCACTTTGTGGAAATGCTCTAATTATGCAGGTTGCTGAAATGAAATGCAATCACAGCCATCCTCTCTCTCATATCAACCCACTGTCCAAGTTTGATGTCAATCGGATAAATAGTTCTTGCCTCATTGCAGTCAAAAGGAAAGTGTGACGGAGAATGACGGAAGGAGAGAATGACGGATGGAGCAAATCCCTTAGTCACCCTCCGGTATCTGGTGGGGTTGGGGTCATGCCGCAGGACCCTCTGTACCTGATGGGATTGTCATTTGTGAAGTGCTGCCAGCACCCCTATGTACTTCAAGGTAGTTATTTAACTTTCAAATATATCAACATGATGTATTTACCTCCTAAAATTCCTATATTTCCTATATTTTGTCTGAAATTTTTTTAAATTTCTCTTCTATTTCTCTTCTATATTTCCTCATATTTTCACAGAGAGCCACTTGTATGCCTGTCTCTATACTCATTGACGGGACTGTTTTTATCTATGAATATCTTGCCAGGAAAATGAACTCTTCTATTTCAAGTTAGCTGAAAAAGTAAGAGGTCTTTATTTCTATACATAAAACTAGAGCCTTAGGCACTCAAACGGGGCTATTTACATATAAAATAGGCTGTTGGAATAATTCCACTATCTCTTTGATGTTCTGTCCCATGGCAAAGAGCCATACTTGTAGTCTCACACATTCCTCTCAACAAGGATCTCTAGTGCATTAATAATTGTACACATATATATTAAAAAATATAACTTGTGACCGATGGGACAAATTACGTCACGCACTATGAACGCTGATTGGCTGTTTACACTATTGCACTGCACAGTGCGCGAAATTCAAAACTGTCAAACGTGTTCGTCTAGGTTGATCAATCCAAGATAGCCAATCAGCGTTGTTTGTGATGCGTGACGTAACTGTTATGATTTCAGGCTCCAGGCTACGGCAGTCCCTCTTGCATATCACTCCAATTACTGGGCTGCACAAATTGCGCGAACGATCGTTTTGTTCGCACATTGGTTACGTGGATTAAGTCCCGCGTAACCCTTTGTCCGAAGCTGTGAATCTGTGTCCGTGAAAACGTTCAATAAATGCCCTTCGCGAAAGATTTTACCTATGAGAGTGACGAAGATGAGCGGTTGACATTAATAACTCCACTGAAGTTTATGCAGCATAAACTGGGTTCCAAGCAATCGAAAAGTAGACGAAACGTCGTGAGCTCCATGAAACCGTATCAGATTCATCACATACATCTAGCCCGAAAATATCGG
This sequence comes from Hanleya hanleyi, assembly GCA_036873755.1. NCBI lineage: Eukaryota > Metazoa > Mollusca > Polyplacophora > Lepidopleurida > Hanleyidae > Hanleya > Hanleya hanleyi. The sequence continues at coordinate 40,509 of JAVTVY010013810.1, read as the reverse complement.
CTAAGCCTATTTTTACCTCCGTCGATCAGACGGAGGTCTAGGAGCGCAACGTGAAATCTCCCGCCAAATAATTGTCATATGGGGAACCCACGACTCATAGTATTTCCAATAGGGATCGTCATGGTTCCCGACGAAATCTTGAATCTTTTCTTTGGACACAAATGAATGCTTACGTCACAAAAGGTGTGTATCCTTTGCAGCGCTTCCACCGGGTCTCTTTATTCGAGGGTACTAAATTCGCGCGTGTACTTATAGCTTCGCGCTGGTACAGATGGCCGGTATGCGACGAAGACAAACCTGCGCTTTCATAAAAAGTAAATTTTCACGAAAGAAAAACTCGCATTCCAGATAGTATAATTGGAAACTTCCTCGAGAATCTCTGAATCGGCAAAAAGATAAAGGACGAGTGTCATTCACCAGGATGCGAGTCGGAAGTGAGAAGTCAAATTCAAAGTCAGAGGTCAAAAACGTAAAACTCCGAAGAACTCTCTCGGCTTTTTCTTTTCTTTTTTTTTAGTTGGGGGGTGAGGGTTGGGGAGATAGCGACTGAAAAAATATATCTTCCCATGCTTCAATCGTTATCTGTGAATCCGATCAACAACCTAGCTAGGTTTACAACCTAGCTGTAAAAAATATCCGTCGTCTGGGTAAGGTTGAAGGGTCATCGGAAGCTCGAACTGTGATACAGGCAAAAACTGTTGTTGTAGTCTGGAAAAATAACTCTGCCTCACGAGGCGCTCTCTCGGCTTTTTCTTTTCCTTTTGTTTGAAGATGGGGGGGGGGGAGATAGCGACTGGAAATATATATCTTCCCATGATACTTCAATCGTGCGCTCATGAATTCCACGGAAAAGCGGACATTGCTAAACAGCCCTTTTTCGCATAAAATTCACTCCACATTCTGTCGTAGACCCTATATTAGCATGCTGTTTGTTCTATTCGCTTCCTATGATCCCCGGGAACAAGCCAATAATAGAGAAGATGTGTTTTAATAGCGAAATGTTTTTCCCGCAATTTTTTAACATGAAGAACTCGGGAAATTCTAAATTGTCAAAGAAAAAAAATTGCACTTTACTGAAAACTATACTATTTTGAAACATCTGCAGAAAAGATATGCATGTGGCGGGAGCTGTATACCTTAGTAAAAATAAGAGGTCAGAGTTTTAATTTTCTAAGTAGAAGAGATAAATTCACTCTAGGAATATTTTTTTGAAGAAAATGTGTAATTAATAAAGCACTTTTACCGATAAGATTTAAAAAGCGCACTCGTGATTCCATCACGATTTTTTGTCGATTCCGTCACGGACTAGATTTAACCCCTGGGATGATCCAGTCGCGTTTTTCTCACGATGAAAAAAATCTTATCATCCTTGGGTACTGTATGTTAGTAAGAGATGTCATATAAGAATAGTCAGATTGAAACAGAGCAGCAAAAAAATAGACAAGCAACACTAGTCAAGAGTCATGTCCGTTTCAGGTGATTCCGTCACGAACATTTCGAAGCATGATTTACTGAAAATGCTGGATCATCTGTAGATTTTTCATGGATCCGTAAACAGATGTCATATAGAATAGCAAACTAAACTTGAAACTACATGGGTATGACCACGGAACTTCCGAGTACATGACTTTGAATAAAGAAAAAGTCTTCCCAACGGTGATTCCGTCACGGTGGAATTCATGATCTGTGAATCCGATCAACAACCTAGCCGGACAATCTGTCAAAAATTATCCGTCGTCTGGGTAAGGTTGAAGGGTAATCGGAAGCTCGGACTGTGATACAGGCAAAAACTGTTGTTGTTGTAGTCTAGAAAAATAACTGGCATGCACTCTATGGAGAAGGGCCTCGTGAGGCACAAAGTGCAATTTTTTGTTGTTGTTTATCTGCAAATCCGCTCAACTCGATGGGTATCTTTCACTTGTTCTCACAGTTGCCTGGCCTGTGTGATATTGGGTGGTCGAAGTCTACGTATAGTTTTTTTCAATAAATTATGGAAATTAATATAAACATATATTTTTTTAAATAGATTTTTTTATAAGTGTATTTCTCTTTCATCTTTGGCTCAATTAAAGTCATTCTCTAAAATGTGAAGCCGAGTTAATACAGTTTTTAATTATCTACCAAACCCTGTCCTCTATGACATAGAATAAAAGAGAAGTTGGGAATAGAACCGCTCAACACAGTCATTTCTAAACATCAAGTTGTACATACAAATTTTGAGATTTTTGCGAGTCTGTCCATATTTAACTAAGCGACGTCCAAGCGAGCTAATGTACGCGCGTTATATTCATATCAAGTATGGTGCGGCTTGTGTTCAATGAGGCTTGGAATGTTTATACAATTAATTTTCTTCTCACTGTTACACAATAAATATTTGCTGCGTGGAATCCAGTCATTTGTTCCATAGGGGCAATATTCTCATCAGCCATCACCATTCAATGTGAATGTGATACATGTACAAGTCCATGGTCATTGATACAGTAAGGTGAAGGCGAAGGTGACCTGTAACACCAGCATACAAAATTATACCGAGCGCATTGAATCCTCATCATAATATGTTGAGACAGATCAGAACGAAGTGTCGGTAAAATCAGGTGTGTTTTGAAGAGCATTCTCTCATCAATGATGATGCTATACTGTACACATACAAAATATGAAGTGTTGCTGTGTTGGACCTATAGCACAAAATCACAAGCAAGTTGGTACAACTAGGCACACAGGGGCTCATTTCTGTCGCTAACGTGTTGATTTGGGTGAGGGGATCCTCTCATGGGGAGGTGTGGGTGGGATGGGGCCTAATGTCTCCAGCACTTTTCCAGGTTCTCCATCAATATACTCTATTCCATACCCCAATATTTCAAGCACGTCAAATCAAGCAAAAATTATTTGCTGGGAATGTGACTTTCACATCCCTGTCTGGACATGCTAGTGAGGAACCCTCAATCCCAGATTAATTACCATTGATGAAGCTAACGTCCAACAAATGCAAAATTGAGCTTGGCATCCGGCCGTATGTTATTCAGTGATGTATTACGCTACGGACCCTGTTGCCTCGACGGAGGTCTTTGCGCTCATCCAGCGCTTGTTTTTATTGTTGTTGCTGAATGTGATGGGAATGCTACGCCCCCTTACCCTATATTCACCTATCACAGCTAGAGTTTCTGAGTTACATGTACATCCATAAAGCAAAATTATATTAGCCAGACATATGAAAGTTGGAAGTATGCACGCATGGATTCGCTACAAGAGTCAACTTATCCGACGATCATTCTGAGTCAGAAAACGCCACAGAGATCCAAAGTGCCGGATTGACACCAATTACCAAGCTCTTGATCTCTGGTTAAGAACATATTGACAGCTGGCTGAATTGACAGATAATCCTGTAGACAAATGTTCGATAGAAAATGAAGATTTAATTCACGTGAATCACTGCAAACGGGTCGTCTGCTATTCGTTCACCTTTTGGCTTAAAAGAAGGCGGAAAACAGAAACAGAACTGGTTTGTGGCAAACCTTGTTCCTAGGGGACTTCATGCTTTCCTAAATATAGCCACTATATATCCTATTGCTGTAGGAAGAGCTGTGCGCGGCTGTGGAAACGAGGTTAACTCTTCTTAACAGTTTCGATCCTTCTACATATAACTTGCCATCACAAATCAACACCAACTACTGTATTGTCGTAACTTCAGCTACCTAGATATTAGCCAGTATAGAAGACAGCCTTACCTGCCGGTTAAAACCCTGAGAGAGGCAGTCAGCAGGTCTTGTCAGTCTGAAGTCATGTCCTCCTCTGGCTCCTTTACCAAGCCCGCGAGTTACATGTACTCTGATTGGCTAATGGACAATCAGCGCCCTCTACCAAGGGGAGATAACTCTATAATAAAGCACTCCCCTGCAACAATCTGACACTATTCGTTAATGGTCTAATTCTGGCAAGTGAGAAAACCTATTCTTACTACACTCTTCCCCCTTTTCTTTTTGGGGAAGGGCATACCAGCGACTGACAGAGTCTAAAACTCCAGCAAAGTATTCCCAATGATAAAAAAACATGCCATAAAAGTACGGAACTGTACCTAAAGCTTTCTCTACTTTGAACTGGGCTAAAAACCGGACATAACCTAAGAACAATCTACGTAAAATTAGTCCGACAATAAAATACCCAACCCAGAACATGGAAGCTGATCTCCCCAACCCTCAGGTCGATTTTTCAACAGACCTCTAATTTCCCAAAGAAGACCCAAAGGGGCTGGAGCGAACTGGCCCACTTTAAGTACCAGTCCGACTCACTATGGAATCTACCTTTTCCCCCAACCTCCCCTTCCCCTCATAAATTAAGGGCTCACTCAATTTTATAATGTCAGCCCCTCTTAAACTGAGAGACTAGCTACACTATACAGCCTGTCAAGAAACAGACCGACTAATGAAATAATTGCCAGACTCTCCTACATTGAGGGACTGACTATATCAGACAGTCTATAAAGTTTTGACTAACTGACTATATCAGACAGTCTATCAAGTTTTGACTAACTGACTATAGCGACAATAACTTTTAGACTGTCAGCACTCGATGAGAGCTTGCTTAGTTTGAAAACCTATCAGTCCCTATTAAATTGAAAGACTGGCTATAATCAGGCTGATCAAGGAATAACTGCCAGACTCAAGTAACTAGAGGGACTGGCTATATCAGATATCCCATCAAGAATAGTTTGACTTAGGCAATAACTGCAAGACACTCAGTCTCTCAGTAGTTGAGTGACTGGCTAACGAACATAGTCTGACTAATACAGTAACTGCCTGTCAGTCCTCTACACATTGTGGGACTACTCATATAGCTCAAGGCTTCAGGAAACCAATATCCTCTGTATTCATCAACAGAGACACACACATGAAGAATCAACGCATGTGAAACACCCGTGCACAAGGTGCCGCTAACACGTCAACTCAACATGTGGATGAATCTGCAGGACCAGAAGGAATATCGGAATCTATTGAACAGAAGTGCACTGCGTTGCTGATGTTACCGCATTGCCAATGATCAATTAGCCAGGGTCTGAATAAACATATCCAAAATGATCCCCGAATTTGATCAGACATAATGCTTCACAGTGAGCATTCAACCAAACAAGGTCAAGGCTTGTCCGATGTCCGACTTTTATTTCAGACCCTGATTCAATAAATTAAACCGGGATGACAAACACCGGTACATAACGCACTGGGGCTTCCATAGAGAAGACACAAGCAGAGTTTTGGCCACAAACTCCCCTGGCCCTGTGTCTCCAACATGGATTGCCCCGTCATTCTCTCCCCTTGTTAAATCATCCCTCACAATTCGCACTCTCCTCGGCAAAAACTCATATAGCATCCAAGTAACTTACATGTACATTTAACACCATTTAACCATTGCCGAATGATGTGCCAACCGTGAGGGTTGAACCCACAGATAAAATTTAACCCAAACCACCATTCCACAACCCCATTCACTCCACTTTCACTCGAGCCTTTCTCCTAACCCCTAAAAAGTTGAACATATCTCCATCACACCACGACGCAACACACACTGTATATTTTTCCAACACACCTCACATGTTCTCCCAACACACCAACTGTTCTAAAATAGGTACACACACCACACTCTACTGAACACTCAATCTACCAAAAATAATCATTCTAAAATATTGGTCCACACACCACAAATCTACCAACACACCATTATCCAACACAGCACATCATTATCCAACATCCACACATATCACAGATTTCTTGTCAGACATTTTATCATTTTTTTATCTTTCCCCCAAAAACCAAAAAACAACCTACACAACATCAAACCAAAATGCCACATCACCTATATCAAAATACAAAGACATCACCAACATCAAAATCAACTCAAAACAGTGTGCTAGATGGCGCCACATGCCATTGCCCACTGCCAATCTGCATTGCCCCCTAACATTACCAATGCTAAAAGAGAACTAAACTGAAGCACTGTCCAAACCGGTCATCATGCATTAACATTTTACTGCAGGAACCCCCATGTTCCCAATAACCAGGGCCTTCTCCCTAAAGTCAACGACACAGCCGTAAGCGGACAGAAAGTCCGAGCCCAGTAACAAATCCTGAACCACCGGGGCTACAATCATGTCTCCAAAACAGTTAAACCCTGCAATGGAAAGGGGAACCTGTCGAACCAACATTCCCATACTGGCCGTACCCTGAAATGCACCAGTTAGCTTAATGGGAGTGGATGACAGTCCCGTAAGCCCTAACTTTCCAAATAATTCCGGACTCATGACTGTTACCTGAGAAGCAGTATCCACTATCGCACTCACTGGAACGGACCCGACCCTGACCGGAACTACCATTGCCCCCTTCCGAGCCCCAGACACGGTAACGCCTCGAACAGCAGCAGTCGGGCCGGCACAATCTGACAAGGAAGGTCCTCCCGTGGTAACCAACCCATCAAGATTAGTGCGAACGGGGCAACTTCGACTTATGTGTCCTAATTGGTGACAAAGATGGCATTGTACTTGGGGACATCGGAAACTCTTATGCCCATTTTTCCCACACGAGTAACAGGTAACTCTGTTAATAGGGGCTTCACTGGCTACCGGTAGCTCGGGAGAATTAACAAGTCTCAATGGAGACTCACCCCGACCCTCCCGTAAAAAATCCCCTCCCACAGACTCGAGTTCTGTGGAAACTAGACGGACCCCTGCTACATTCACGACTTGGTGATTATACAGTGAGGCGTTCACACATGTCAACGCCTCCTGAATAGTTTTGGGGTCTTTCTCCATAGCAAACAAAACTACAGCCTGTGGTTCATGATAACCTTTGAAAAATTGCTCCACGGCTATTGATTCGACTAACTCACGTGGAGCCCCCGGATACCCCTTCACAGCTAAATGAACACACCTATAACCAAAATCAGCCAAAGTGTCATTGGCCCCTCGCTCCTCCACCTGCAACCGATGTCGGATTGCACGAGGAGGCTCGAGATCGCCATACCGTTTGTCTAAGGCTTCAAACAGCTCATCAAAAGAATTACAAACTGCTTTCGGTAAGAAAGAGTAATACTCGATGGCCTTGCCATGCATGCACTCAGTCAAACGCTTTAGAGATTTTGCCTTGCTCCACTTCCGATCTTGAGCTTCTAATTCAAATTTAATTTTAAACGGCGACCAACCTTTGGCATCGCCGGAAAAAACTAATGTTTTCGGAAGTGGACGGCTGCTACTACGTGTAAAAGGTGATGCCGAGGGACTACGGTCACGTGATGTTAAAGGGCTACGGCTACGCCAGCGTACTGTTCGAGGACCACGGAGAAGTCGACGTGATCTCAAACTCGTTTTATGTTGCCGGATAGGCTGCGAAACATTGGACCCTATTAAATTATCTCCCTTGTCCTGATGACCTTGAGCAATGCCAGAATGATCAATGGATGGGGAGGAATGGCTACCTTTGTGCTCCTCCCCAACCTTACTATGTGAAGGGACGAAAGGGTCAGAGATGGGCACAGAAGGGTGCTCCACCCTCTGATGATGCCCTGACCCCTCACAAGCATTCACCACTCCTGCATCCATATAATGTACATGCTGGGTACCCTCACCAGAATTACATTCCCTACCCCCCCAACCCCGGCGTTTGCACAACATTGACCACAGACAAATTTTCCTGCTCAACGTTGCCCATTGACAACCTAACATCACCAGTCTGCACTGAACTAGCATCAGCCCCCACCCCTCTAACCATTGGAGTAGACGTCTGGCCACGCACATGGTCACCAGCATTCCAACCTGGTCCCCCATGTTGGTAAACCCTGCCCCTAATTTATCATCCATCCCCCTCAAGTGAGAATCCATCCCTGTCAATTCCGTTCCCACCCAGCTCTCCAATTTACAAACATTCTGAACACATTCTCTCAAGCTCTGAGAGAGACTCTGAACAACAGATTCCCTTTCCCCCCTTAAATTTTGAATGTGATTTTCCATCTCAGTTCGCAATTCCCCTACATGTTTTTCAATTAATTCTGAAACATACTTGGGACAACTGGAACCATCTACCCCACTAATAAGAGAATTCTCCATCAAAGGATTCTTCTAGAATTGTTCAATATTATGTGCCATTGATACGTCTACTGGTACCAGTTCTGTCATGGTGTGAATTGTGGGACTCCACAAAAATGCAAATGCAAGTATTCAATAAACTGCAATACTCACTTCCAAAATGGCTGCCATGAAATAAATTTATCTGCCTTACTTGATTTGTCAAAATACTCGCCTCCAATGGTACAAATCTAGCTACAATAAATTCCAACCAAGCTGCAGGAAAAATAAAATGCGCAGCTCCAAATTTACTGGTCAACCAACTGGACAGCAATGGCTGTGATGCACAATAAATTCTGTTTTCTGTATAAAACAGAACTAAGTAGTTGTGTCAACTACTCACACTCAGTGAGTTTCCACTCCAGAAACTCACTGGAAAAAATGAAGCACTTATAAGCTGAACGCACACACGTTACCGCAGTCAATGCGTTCTAGTGTTCTTATTCAACTCAAACCCATGAGAAACAAGAGCCCAAGGGGCTTCAATATACACCCGTGTATCTGGAATTACATTGGTCCAAATTTCAAGGTTGTTTGATAGCCTTGATTCCAATTGGTAGCTAGCCTACAATTTTGTGCTTCTGAGAATGTAACATATATAACATCTTATATTGAATGATAAACTAAAACGAGCTTAACTCTTGGTAACTAGTTGACCTTGAAGCAAGACCTGAGAGCTCACATATCCCACACTGAAATCGACAATAGTCAAGCACGAAAATGGTAGTTTTCCTGCAAATGGATTCCTTTCAGACAAGATAATTTTTCATGAAGGAAGAAGAAACTGATGAAGTAAACCTTTGTTCTGGAGTTAATAAAGAGGTATGAAGTCATAAAGGACCCCTCTCCCCGTTAAATTACTAAATGTATGGTTTTTATTTCACAACAGTTTAACTAAATGTAGCTGTTTCAAATATGGGAGACAACTCCACAGGATGAATGCCATATACATGTACATGTAGGGGAGAGAACTATGAATATTCCAACCTAACACATATGGTCAGCTAAACTTGATTCAGTTTTGAAGGACTGTGACCTTGACCTTGGACAAATTGATCTCAAAATGTAAGGCTCCTCTTTGCCATGCGAGCAAGGTATACTCAAAGTTTGGTACCATTCCATACCTTGAGACTAGAGATGTCGCATGGACAACAAATGTTAATGGATGAATGAACAGAACGCAACATCGCATTACATGATCTCGTCTTCGACAGGCATATGAAAATGTGATTTCCTGATTTTGGGGTCACAGTTACCTTGACCATTGACCTTGACCTAAATTTTGGTACACGACACTTCGTCTTCCATCAATGTATCAATGGACACAAAAAAATCATGATTTTTATGAATTTCATGATTTTGGGGGTCAGTGACCTAGACGTTCGGCCTTGACCTACATTTTGGTATCATGTGACACATCATGTCCCCCTAATGAATCTACGGACACAAAACAAAGTAATTTTCAAAGATTTCTTGATTCTGGAGTCACAGTGACGGACTATTGACCTTGACCTAAATTTTGGTACATGACAAACCATTCCCCCGTAATTTCTCAATGGACACAAAAAATCATGATTTTTAACAATTTAACGATTTTGGGGTCACAGTGACCTTGACCTTTGACCTACATTTTGGTATGTGACACATCATGTCCCCCTAATGTATCTACTGACAAAAAAAATGTCATTTTTTATAATTTCCTGATTTTGGGGTCACAGTGACCTTTGACCTTGACCTAATTTTTTAGTATGCGACACTTCATTTCCCCCTATTGAATCCACTCACCAAATATTAGTAATTTTTAATGATTTCCTGATTTTTATGTCACACTGACCTTTGACCTTGATTCTGTTGTCAGTGGTCTTGACTATTGACCTGGATCCAAATTTTGGTACATGACAAAACGGCTACCCGTAATTTCTCAATGGACTCAAAAAATCATGATTTTTAACAATTTCATGATTTTAGGTTCACAGTGACCTTGACCTTTGACCTTGACCTACATTTTGATATGTGACACATTGTGTCCCCCTAATGTATCTACTCACACAAAGAAATGTATTTTTTAATAATTTCCTGATTTTTGGGTCAGTGATCTTTGACCTTCGACCTTGACCTATATTTTGGTATGCGACACCTCATTTCCCCCTATTTAATCCACTCACAAAAAAATTGTAATTTTTAATGATTTTCTGATTTTTCCGTCACACGGACCTTTGACCTCTGACCTCGACCTACATTTTGTATGCAACACATCGTTCCCCCCTAGGGCATCCACTCACCAAAAATTAGAACTGTAGATAGAAAACTGTCAATGATCAATGGTTTCCTGATTTTAGGCAACAGTGACCTTTGACCTCTGACCTCGACCTCAATTTTGGTACGCGACACATCGTCTCCACCTAGCGTATCCACTCACAAAAAATTGCAACCGTGGATAAAAAACGTTTACAGATATAGACCGGACACGAACACTTCAGTGATTTCCTGTTTTTTAGGCCAGTGACCTTTGACCTCTGACCTTGACCTTCATTTTGGTAGGCGACACATCGTCTCCCCATAGGGTATCCACTTTTTTGGTAGGCGACACATCGTCTCCCCATAGGGTATCCACTCACCAAAAATTAGAACTGTAGATAGAAAACTGTCCCAGATATAGACCGGACACGAGGGACAGACGGACGGACGGACGGACGGACAGACGGACGGAAACTGCCATCACATAATACGTCCGCCTTTTGGCGGGCGTATAAAAATGAAAAAGAAACAAGACCCTTCAATACAAGTGCATCACGCGTTGTTGCAACTTCCCTGTGAAGTCCAAAAACTAGAAACAAACCAAGCCAAATAAAATACAAAATAATCGATGTCGCTAGTAGCCCAGTTAGTGCTTAATGGCTCAATAGCACGGGTGTTGAATACTAAACAATCATCAAATGGTGTCAATCAATACCAAATGTGACCTAGTTATCAAAGTCTATTTCCCAAAACGAATAGGATCAAAACTCACCGAGTTGGCATTTTGCAATCACGAACTAAATTATGGTTGCCTATTTAATAAATGCCCTTCAAATGTATCCAAAATCAGCTGGTGTTGCCCAACAATACCAGATTACACTCTAATCGGGTGCAATGTTGATGCTACACCAATTGTTTTTTATTTTATTTTTTTTTCAACAAAATGCAAGAAAGTGTGTTAATAAACACTAATCACTCAACCAAAATCAGATGATGTCACTTGACACCACCAGACCACTATGTAATTGAGTGTAGCGCCGATATGTCAACACTCAAAAGAAAAATTTAAATTTTTTGTTTTTTTTTATTTTTCAAAGTAAACCCAAAAATGTGTGTTTGAATAAACACTAAACTCTCAATCAAAATCAGATGGTGCCACTTAACACCACCAGATCACAATCAAATTGAGCGGTGTTGATATGTCAACAATCAAATCTCAAAATACAATCTGAGTTTGTGTTGTAATAAACATCAAACAATCAACCACATCCACCAGATCAAAATCTGATTAAATATGGTACAAGTTTGTCAACATCCCACCACCAAAATATTGACCGTTTATTTAAACTCAAAATAAATTATTCCCAAAATACTGAGTGTATTTCAGCAACACTGACCACTCACCCTTTTTACAGTGTAAGTCACCATTGAGTACACCATCAAGGTTTACAGTGTATATTCACCACCACAGAATATGAGGTCAATTCAATTTGTACAGTCTAACTCACCAAATCAGAATGAACACCAGCAATTTATGTATTCACTATGTAAACTCACAGGTAGCATTCAGCTACATGTAACACCTCACGAAAAGCCACTAAGGTAGTAGCCAAGCAGAGGATAAATTTTGACCAAGTCCAAAAAAAAAAAAACTAGGTACCAATAATTAGCAAATCTATTGAAACATTACTTTGAATGTTCTATGCCATAGCTAGCAAGAATTTCAATCAAATGAGAGAAAATCCCCCACATTCAACGCAAGCACCAGCTGACCCCTCGCGCAATAGCTACCAGGCAATAGCCAGGTGAACTTGACGATGAAATTGGGCGAATTCCAAAAATTACTAAATTGAACTCTAGCCTTAGGCCATAGATTTTCAGTGAATGTCCCAATTAAATTCACAAAAACTGACCACCAGAAAAGTCAACGTAGTTTGACCGATAATACAAAGTCAAACTATTGCTATACATTTTAAGTCGACCACACCAGTGAAAAATGGTCAACAGAAATTGACAGTGCTATAGACTCCCACGAACAAGTCTCGATAAGACAACTGTGCAAAACTATACCAGTGGCACAGCAAGAATAACCACAATTTGTCAACAGCACGACTGATGAATCCACGTACATCACAAGGTCATGCAGTACATGACCCTGTACCCCAAACTCAATCACCGAACCGAAAGGAAATGACTAATCTGACCGCGTTCAGTCACTAAAACTTCATCCCATGCTCAAAATCTTCTCCAAAAACCCCAACATTACCAACCCAACCAAGCACATACAAAATATAATTATCATGGGACAGGACTATGAACAAAAAGCAAAAATACACATATGGACACACAAACAGTACCGGTACACATACATGACAACACAAACACAAACATTAACAAATAAACCATTCAAATATTGCACCTGTCAAAACCTTTATCCCAACTTCTACTCCTAATTTTCCCTACCAAATACTATCTCAGAGAAAAAAAAAAAAAAATTCAACAAATCATACAAAACTCTAGCTAAATCTAAGGTGCAATATTGAAGGCAACCAGCAGGCAAGTCTGCCCGCTACACTGGCCGTCTAACCAATCTAAACAATTACAATCCTATCCCTTTTTATTCCTGAATGTTACCCTTCAAGTTACTGTCGTTGTTGTTGTTCCAAAAAACAACAACAACGTGTCAGTAAACTCGCAAAATTTTCAAAAGGAACGCGAACTCAAACCAAATTGTAAACTGGGGTAGTTCAAAATAACCCCGCTTCACTCGCGATAAATTATATCAAGACAAATATGGCAAAGAAAGCCGATCTGACGAAAGAGAAGACTATCAAGGGTCCAATTTTCGTCACAACACACAGACTGTTTTTGGCTCAAACACAAGACTGTTTTGGCTCAATTCACGGAACAATCATTGCCAAGCTATACCATATACTGCACAGAGCTTGAGAACTATTGCCGTATAATCATTAGTTAACAACTAATGAAAGTCTACGCACTTTCATTTGGAAAATCCGCCATTGAACAGCTGTTCAACTGTCGAAAAACGTGTCCATGCCGACGAGAACAAAAAAATATTCCAGAACTTCGCTGGAAGCTCAAATTTTCACAAAACCCCTTCTATAAAGTAACACACTTTCAGTTTATATCGACCCAATCGTAAATGAAAGCCAACAAGTTTGTCAGGACTCTGAAATGAAGATTTTCACACCCAAATTTTGAAAACCTCAAAATGGCCGCCGATCAGACACTGCGCCCAGTTCACTATCAAACGAAAAATTGTCGAAAAATAATCACAATTCCACGCTTGATATTTTAACTTCTGACACCAATTGTCGTAACTTCAGCTACCTAGATCAAGCCCGTAGGCTGGTTTGGCAACGGGGGGGTTCGGTAGAGAATATTGCGGAACTCATAATGCGAGCGCCGCATGCCCCCCCGGAATTTTTTTGAAAATTTAGATGCAATATGGCGCGTTCTGGCGCATTTTGACAGCATATTTTCGACATCCGCCAACTGCATTTTTTCGACTGATAAATTCAGTATATGACTATAATCGACTGGATGTGTGAATGATAATCTTGTCGACTGGGAGGTGGTTAATATTCAACCATGGGAAACCCCCGCCCCTTCCCTCCTCATTTTTTTCTGCTTATAGCCCACTCCCATATATATATATATATATATATATAGTGGACCATTTTCTTATGATTCCCCCCACACACACTCCCTCTATATTTTTATCTCGCCTAACATACTGAGGTTTTTGCTGTACGCCCTCTCCCCCTCCCCCTTTCACATTCTTGTAGCTTTTCACGCTAATCACTGACCATTAAATTGCGTTAATAGCAATATTTTTACACTAATCACTGAATATTAAATTGCGTAATTGATCATACGAACCTGAATAACTGTTTCCAACGAGGATTGTAGCGTAACTGGACTATCTATTGAACACGTAATGGGAGCTGGATTCCAAATTGCAGAACGAAGTGAGGTACAGTGACGTCGCCAGTTCCGATCCAGTGTCAGTTCCGATCCACTTCCCAAAATTTTGCTTCTTGTCATAACCATGATCACGCGAAATCATAAAACATTTGATGTATTTAAGCAAGTTGATCAACCTCTCAATCATGGTAAAATTATGTTATGCATTCACTGGTTTTGTTAGGAGACAGGTTTGCAGACCCACCCGGAAAACACGACTACATCGGTCTAAGTACAAACACCATGACTCGCCGTTGGTCAAAAACCGTGTCGTCTGCCAGCGCTTCAATCTCCGTAAACTCAGATATAATATCACGGAATATTCCCCTGATTTACCATCTTGGTTTACCTAGATTGCTAGCGTTTCCGATCAAAGTGTTGATGTTTTGTTTTTCACATATAATTATCATATGGTACTATGTATCTGTCATAAATTTATTTACTGAGGTGTCTCTCTAACGGCTACCTGCTCCATCAACTGCGGACCCAGTTCCGAACGACTATCATCCAGGGCTGGCCAAGCTGGGTCGTACCATGGCCTGGAAATGTTTTGCGAACGCAGCGCTCACAACGTGAAATCGTAATTCGAGTGAAGACTAGCATTTCTCTCTTTAATCTTCTATTCAGAGGTAAAATAAGTAAAAGTACCGTTGATTTATCATCATTTTCGAGTGAGTATACGCTTATTAGCCATCGGAGTTATTTCAGTGTCCAATAGATCTTGCCAATATGATCAGCTCGACCATATCACTATCACCCCCAACCCGCATTCTTTAACGTCAGATGTTCACTCATGAGATGAAGACATTCAAAACCAAATATCCAGCTAGGGCCCTATTTTGACGGAAAAGTTATCATGGCGACGTTTATGTTTGTTTATATCTGGGTCAAAGGTCAATGTCAAAACGAGAATGGATCGGAACTGGCGACAGTGGGTCGGAACTGACACCTCTCATTAAGAAATGTAATTTTATTTTCCCTGTAGTTCAGTTCATCCCCAGCTAAGTTAGTTTGTTAATAACGGCTATGGACAGTTGTACGGCGATCAAGATAATGAATTTGCCAATCAAACCAATTGCTTCTGAAACAGATGCACTTTGGTGGGTCGGAACTGGCGCCTCGTCTGTACCGGACTCGGACTAGAGGTCAGAGGCGAAACAACATAACACGATACACCAGATATCAACTCTAGATCTATTTTTATTCAGGTCAATATTATCTATAATTTGTTGCGAGCTGGCGGCCGCGTCCAAGAGCCTTGGGTGCGGGTCCTTCCGTGCACTCCGATTTTTTTTTCCCGCGGCAGCGGAACTCGGTCTGCTCTGCGGGGGGGTGCGTATGCACCCCCCGAACCCCCCCAGCCTACGGGCCTGTAGATATTAGCCAGTATATAAGACAGCCTTACCTGCCGGTTAAAACCCTGAGAGAGGCAGTCAGCAGGTCTTGTCAGTCTGAAGTCATGTCCTCCTCTGGCTCCTTTACCAAGCCCGCGAGTTACTCTGATTGGCTAATGGACAATCAGCGCCCTCTACCAAGGGGAGATAACTCTATAATAAAGCACTCCCCTGCAACAATCTTACACTATTCGTTAATGGTCTAATTCTGGCAAGTGAGAAAACCTATTCTTACTACACTATGGAGAATATATGTTGTCGTTATGGTGGGGGTTATCTCCCCTGTCACCTACCTTCATAAAGACACTGGGTGCATGTAATATGTAGAGCTCTTATTGTGTAGATCAGGGAAATGCTTGCAACATTCCACGAATATTTCAGAAGCAGAATGGAAAGAAAACATTTCTGAATACAGGAAAATTATTATGTAAATGATTTGCCCACCACTGGATTTTAGAAAATAACCATAAAAAATAATGGTGAGGGTCTTGAGGGGTAAGCTCAGATGGCGAAAATTCCAAACTGTAACTCAACACACATATTATATGAAAATGTAAATGAATACAGGCAAAGTGAAATATCCCATTGTTTTCTAAACTGAATTACACTTATACTGATATTATTTAAGACTAAATTACTGCCTGGACACGCTTTCTAATGAGAATGAGTTAGCCTCACAAAATCACTCAACATGCGCCTCTCAAAATCTGTGGTTTAGCAAACGACATATTTTGAGTAGGAAAGTAGTGCCACTGGAAAATTAACAAATACACGCATAAAATTAGACAAATACAAATGTAACTTGAAGATATCAGACCTGAAACTATACACGAACATTAAAAACACAAAAACCTGGACACTCTAAAGAAGGAAGTTTCAGACCTCTTTCTTGTCGTGTAAGAACTCTATCTTTTTCTGTGTTAGCAAGACACGGCGCCGGTGCTAAAGTTTTCCTCTCTTTAAGACAGGACCATTAGTCCCTACAGGTCTAAACAGCCCCGTAAAAACACCAATAAAGCGAAGATGGTTTATCTTCACAAACAATGTCATTGTCAATCCTTGTCAACATAATTATACCAACTTCTTAATCTAAGCTGACAGCATGGCCAGCACTACCTCTCACTGTCTAGCCGACAATAAAAGCTTGGTAAAACGCAAATAGGAACACAGGAAGGAAGCAATCAGAGATTGCTCAATTGTATGCCCCCCCTTCCGCTTTAATCCGACACTGCCCCGCCATTGTTCTGTTGTTTATTGGTTGGTGGAGGCCTAATTTGGATAATTATAAAATTCTGTTTCTGTCACTTTTTTTGCCATGCCTCACATAATACATATTCCAAGTATCAGCCAACAAGTGATAATACGATGTTTCGATGCAAGATGGTCGCCAGGGCTTTCGCCAAATCCGAAAATGTGACCTGGTTATGAGACCTACATTCCTTGGGGAGTATATTGTGGTGAAATTATGAAGCGATCAGTGAACTTTGAATTTTGCACCCAATTCACTCTTTTTGGGGCAACTTCATACTTTAATTTCAGGACCTATGTTGTCTGCTTTGGAATGTAGGATAACATATAATATAGCCATTTTTCTGGTCCAAATTGGTTATGGACTGAGATCCAGCCTGGACAAATGAATATATCCCATTCACTTTAGTTTTGATAAACAAAGGGCCATAACTCTTGAAAATATAACCCAAAGCAGAGAAACTTCACGCTGCACACCAATGGGTCACTGACCACATATCATGCAAATTTCATACTTGTCCATACAATATTAACCGAGATCCAGCCCTACAAGTCTCAAAGATTTGAAGAAAAAAGGGCCATAACTGTTGAAAATATACGCGAAATGTGGAGAAACTTCACGCTGCACAACTACAGGGCACTGACCACATATCCTGCAAATTTCATAATTGTCCATACAATATTAACCGAGATCCAGCCCGGACAAGTCCCAATTCACACAAATTTGAACAAAAAAGGGCCATAACTCTTGAAAATATATGCGAAACGCGGAGAAACTTCACGCTGCACAACTACAGGGCACTGACAACATATCCTGCAAATTTCATAATTGTCCATACAATATTAACCGAGATCCAGCCCGGACAAGTCCCAATTCACACAAATTTAAAGAAAAAAGGGCCATAACTCTTGAAAATATATGTGAAACGCGGAGAAACTTCACGCTGCACAACTACAGGGCACTGACAACATATCCTGCAAATTTCATAATTGTCCATACAATATTAACCGAGATCCAGCCGGACAAGTCCCAATTCACGAAGAATTCAGGAACAAAGGGCCATAACTCTTGAAAATATAAGCGAAACGTGAAGAAACTTTACGCTGCACAACTGTGGGGCACTGACCACATATCATGCAAATTTCATACTTGTCTATACAATATTAACCAAGATCCAGCCCGGACAAGTCCCATTCACAGAGATTTCAGAAAAAGGGCCATAACTCTTGAAAATTATACCGGAACTCGGAAAAAACTCAACGCTGCACATCTACGAGGCACTAGCCACATTCCATGCAAGTTTCAATCCTGTCCATCAAATATTAACCGAGATATTGCTCGGACAAGAAATTCGGACGGACAGACGGACAGACAGACAGACGGACGGACGGACAAAGCGATCGCTATATGCCCCCCCTCTAGTTAGAGGGGGGGCATAATGAAGGCGACCCTAGCAGGAGATGTCAGAACCCTGCATTAACACCCCACTCCACTTATTGGTAAGGGGAGAAACAAAACACAAGCTGTGATAATTCATAGCAAATATATTTATTTAAAAAAAAAAAAGACCTAGTGTTACACCGGTTCTGTCTTTTCATTTGATGCCGTCTTAGAACCAGCTTCGTTTATCTTATTTCCCTTTTTGTCTATTGCAAAGTTATAGTCCTTCATCGTGTTCAACACCTTCTCTATCTCCTCATCTAAATTCTCTGCCGTGATGAATGTCTTTGCCTGTTGCTGTAAAAATAAAAACATATATATGAACATCTGCTTAATTTATAACACTTTCAATCAAGGATACAGACAAGTGGGGTACTCCATCTAATAATTCAAATCAATCACAGGAAGTGAAATTTTCTATTATAAAATCAGGGGGTGTCGTGATCAAATTTATTGAAACAAGAAGTTGAAAACATGGCTCAAAATCAAGCATATAATCCATTATTTCTTCGTTATTTTAAAGGGTGATCAAATATGTTAGAACAGCCAATTGAATTTTGTCCCCAAATTTGGGGGTCATTGAATGTTGATAGAGGGACTGAATTATTAGAGGAATTACCATATGATAAATCAACTGTTCATGTACTTAGAAACTGACAATTCGAATATATTTGCTCCTTTTCCCATTTTTGTTAATAATACAAGCAGGTCATCCTTACAATATATGTTCCTTCTGAGGATGGGTGGCGGCAATATTTTCTAGATATTAAGCGTCCAAATGAACAGTCGCAAGTAAAGTATGACACTGTGATACATTTCGAATACCATATGGCTAATTTGTTTCATTATATTGTTCGGCAATATACAGAAAATCTGTTCTTTGATAGAATTTTGAATTTCATAGGCAAAACATAGATCTAAATATTTCCAGTACTCTGCTTTCACCCCAACCTTTATAGAGTGCAGGGGGTCCTGAAAAAATGGAAGTACTCAAGAGTACTATTGTCTGGAACAGTTATGAACGTACAAGATCATGAGGTTTATAATTTTTGACAGGTCAACAACATATTTCACTTTCCTGCATAATATCAAAACTACAGCATTTATTTTTTATTTTGTCAGGGAAATTTGGGCTGAAAGTTCTCAGTTCATAACTTCTTTATTCTTTAAAATAATATCAGCACTTTTAACTATGATAGCCCCCAATTAGGGGGTATCACTGCCAATTAGCCCTATCCCGGACCTGTTGATACGTTGGTCAGCTCTATTACGATCAGCATGTTCAGTTGCAGTAAACTTCTATGACAATTTCCCAGGCGAAACCGTCTTGATCCATCCTGCACCCTATAGTATCTCCAATATTCCATCAATTGAACATAATCAAATGCACAGACGAGCCTGACAAGGGTTTTAATTGTCTAATAACTGTCAGATTTTTAATCGCATTTTAGCTGAAAGTTCAAGACCAAAAGTACACTCTACTACAGTCCTCGCGTAAATGATAGATAGTCCGTCTCATTGGACATAATATTATACAAGCTAAATGGAAGTGCTTGTTTTATAGCCAATCAAATATTCTGTTATGAAGTTCTAGTTGCAAAGCAAGCAGACAGATTTTTTTGGCATAAAACATAATGAATTAATGTGTAGTGTGAACAAAAACAGCTTGAAGGTAAAAGATATGACTGATAATGCAGGCTTTCACTTCATTTATCTGAATGTACAATTATTTATGAGGTTCCACAACTTTGTATATTTCAAGTAGCCAGATCACAGTTTGACAGCATCATCGGGGTCATACATGCTGTTTATCACTGCACACTAATTATGATAATACATGTAGGGTGCTTTCCATTGATCAACTTGCAGCATTAATACAGGAAAACCTGTGAATGGTGGGGCAAATGGACAATTTGACCACTAACAAAAATTACAAAATGGAATGCACCCGAGGTAAATCAGGGTCACAGTACATTCGGAACTCCCGAGCGGAAATCTACGAAGGGGACTGATTCTACGCTCGGGGGACGACAACATGAATTTCCTATGAATCTCCAGATGTGACGCGCCGGAACGGTTTAATACGCATGGCTCCGAAGCCCAATCACTCTCGCGGAAGCCTTAATCCCGACCAGCAAATATTTCCCTGCGAGTCTCTGATTTACGTCAGATATTCTAAAAACTGTTTATTCTTTTCATTCGAAGCACGTTTCAATAGAAAACCATCAGTTTAAATGGTACACACGCCACGTATTGGCAAGATATAATTCCCGTGACGTCACTGACAGTTCCTGACAGACCGAAACACACGTGACCACGCTCTAGTCCAATATGGCGTCAATGGCCTTCGAGGGACATCTCAAACCGGAGATCCCCGAGAAGTTGCGAATGGGTCACAGTATTGTAGTGCCAGTAACAAATTGGCAAGTAGCCAAAAAGGATTTACCATAACAGTGTATGGAAAAGCACTTTGCGCTGTTCCAGAAAAAAAAACATATTGAATATTTCCACCCTGATATGGCGGCAATTTATTCAGATCACCTATATCATGTATACAGTTCCTTCAATTCCATTTTAATGTATGTACATGTATAATGTTGAGGATTATTGGGGTCTTAAAAAGCAAAATGCTAGGAAATCAGACAATAAAAACAAATGAAGAAATGTCAGAACAGAAAAACGGATCATCAATCACTCTTGTATGGTACTCACCCCCATAGAGATGTGGCAATAA
The DNA here is from genome assembly GCA_036873755.1 of Hanleya hanleyi. Classification (NCBI taxonomy): domain Eukaryota; kingdom Metazoa; phylum Mollusca; class Polyplacophora; order Lepidopleurida; family Hanleyidae; genus Hanleya; species Hanleya hanleyi. The sequence continues at coordinate 19,363 of JAVTVY010013810.1, read as the reverse complement.
TGAAACCTGTAAATACTCACTGTTTCTAACTGAACATATCTCTGAGCTTCCTCAAATGTTGCCTTCTCTTCTTCTTCCCTTTTCATCTGATGCTGTAATATTTTCTGAAATTGTACTTCTTCTTCTCTAACTTGTCTTTCCCCCCTAAGGAATACAAAGATATCAAATGACAGACACAATAACTCTTTTATTTTCTTTGCCCCATACACATTCAAATTCATACGGGACATACAATTACTTCCTCCAAACAAAACCCCCTCCACAGTTCATGCTATCCGCTATTTCATATTCAATCCAAACTGTTGTGATCAAAATTATGAAACCAATAGCTTTTACAGCTGAATTCTTAAAGTTTTGCAATAGTCCATTATACTTTTCAGATGTAACCAATCTTAATTAATATCCTATCAAAGCTCACCAATTGTACTTCTCACTATACATGTTATAGCATCTAACTTCCAACCATCAATTTTCACATTCACTGTCCCATCACAGGAATATGTAATAGCTTGATCATATGTGCTTACTATGTCTGTACACTTGGGCTGATGCAGTTGTTGTTGGGCAGTGTGTGTGGGTGGGGCGGAGTGTGGGGTGGGGCGGAAAGGGGGGGGGGACAGGATGACCTCCTCCAGTTTCTCAATGGTTGGAGTTGAGATAGGGCAGATTCCAGGACAAATGGGCCGTCCAGTGGGTGAAAATTTGACAGGGTCTAAAAAGAATCCACTATGATTTAAAGATAGGACTCCTTAAACTATTAGAAAATGTGATAATTGTTTATCAAATATATCAAGAAAAAAGGCCACTGAAGTATTTTAAAGCATTTATTTCGTAATACGATGTGCTCACGTAGGTGTCAAGACATTTTAGCATGCGACATTTCGGCACCAACTGAAGGGTACAACAATTCAGCACGCGACATTTCGGCACCTTGTTTTCAGGCCAAATTATGCTTAACATGCAGCTTGAGTCGTTTAGGGTGGCACATCATTTGAGGTTGCACATCATTGGCAATGTACATCATTTGAGGTTGTACATCATTGGCAATGCACATCATTTGAAATAATAAATTTATTATAAAAATATGATTTTTATGTCAGTGATGTTGAGGGTGGATTAAAAGTGGAACTATATTATAAAACTTGAAATAAAGATTACATTTTTTTCTAAAGTAAGCTTATACATCTCATTTTGTATATCTGATGAATACATGTATATGTAAGGCCCCATAAAAAAAATGCCTTGTTTCCCATCACTGACTTTTCAAAAAGTCGACGGGCGGCCCTTTTTTATTTTTTATTTTCGGAAGGGCATAGGAATGGTTCAGTTCATTCAACAATCCCCTGATATTAAGATACTGATAGTCTAATTTGGTCCTAAAATGGTATATATACAATTCATTTTAAAGTCTTGCTAGAGATGGAACAAGCTGAGTAGCTAGCAGGTCCTCCGCCAAGTAGCCTGTTTGAGAGCATACAGCATATACGCTTCCAATATCTCCTTAAATATAACTTGGAAAGTGGAGATGTGTATGTGGAAAGAGACGTTTATCTGGAATTGTTGAGACAATTTGAGGAGGTTTGGGAAGCAGTAATGGGTAGTGTAACACTGGAATATAAGTCTGTAGTTGTATGTGGATTTGTGGATGGTGAGGTTTATGAATAGATGGGTAGAATAGATCAAGATATCGTGTTCACAACACAGATGGGTACAATATGGGTGAGTGAAATCCAAGATGGTCAATGGCAGCCATCTTGGATTACATACTACCTCAATGAAAATCAATACCAATGACCATCTAACTGATGTGAAGCACCTTTTCAAGTTTGAAGTCAATCGGACGAATTGTTCTCACGATACCGCATTCACAAGATGCGGGACGGATGGAATCCAAGATGGTCAATGGCAGCCATCTTGGATTACATACCTCAGTGAAAATCAATACCAATGGCCATCTATCTGATGTGATGCACCTTCTCAAGTTTGAAGTCGATTGGTTGAGTTGTTTTTAAAATATCGTGTTCACAAGGTGCAGGATGGACGGAATCCAAGATGGTCAATGGCAACCATCTTGAATTACATACTACCTCAGTGAAAATCAATACCAATGGCTGTCTAACTGATGTGAAGCACAGTATCGAGTTTGGAGTCGATTGGTCAAATTGTTCTCGAGATATCACGTTCACAAGATGCGAGACGGATGGAATCCAATATGGTCAATGGCAGCCATCTTGGATTATGTACCTCAGTGAAAATCAATACCAATGGCCATCTAACTGATGTTGAGAACCTTCCCAAGTTTGAAGTCGATTGGTTCTCGAGATATCGCATTCACAAGATGTGGGACGGATGGAATCCAGTATGGTCAATGGCAGCCATCTTGGATTACGTACCTCAATGAAAATCAATACCAATGGCCATCTAACTGATGTTAAGAACCTTCCCAAGTTTGAAGTCGATTGGTCGAATTGTTCTTGAGATATCGCTTTCACAAGATCTGAGACGGATGGAATCCAATATGGTCAATGGCAGCCATCTTGGATTACGTACCTCAGTGAAAATCAATACCAATGGCTGTCTAACTCATGTGAAGCACCTTCTCAAGTTTGCAGTCGATTGGTCGAACTGTTCTCGAGATATCGCATTCACAAGATGTGGGATGGACAGAATCCAATATGGTCCATGGCAGCCATCTTGGATTACATACCTCAGTGAAAATCAATACCAATGGCCGTTGAACTGATGCGAAGCCTCATTCTCAAGTTTGAAGTCAATTGGTCGAATTGTTCTCAAGATATCGCGTTCACAAGATGTGGGACGGACAGAATCCAATATGGTTGATGGCGGCCATCTTGGATTACGTACCTCAGTGAAAATCAATACCAATGGCCATCTAACTGATGTGAAGCACCTTCTCAAGTTTGAAGTCGATTGGTTGAATTGTTCTCAAGATATCGCGTTCACGAGATGTGGGACGGACGGACGGACGGAAGGACGGCTAGCATTTCCAAGTCCTCCCATCACTTCGTGGCGGAGGACAATAAAAACATCGGATAAATCGGCAGAAATCCCATGGCATTTGTATTTCCATTCTCACATCCTGTATACTGCTATATGTGAGGTCATCTCATTCTGATTTCGTAGTCGCAAACTCTCCATTCCTATGCAGGTAGACAGAACTCGAAAGATGGTAATGATAACATCTGAATCATTGTGATTTGAAAGACAAAACTGTGGGTGTTTTATTCCAACAGGAAACAATAAGCTGAGCTATTCTCGCGAAATGGAGAACATGGCGATCATGAATTGACGATCATGAATATGACCTTGGGCAGTCATACCACAAAGTCCACTAGGCATGAAACTATATCACTGAGGAATAGAACAATGTAAGTTTCTTCAACGGAAAATAAATATCAACTATACATTTATACCATGACAATGCTGCAGACGTTGTGTTCCTGTATTACTACTATACATTTATATACGACTAGAAATTTATACACAAACAGAACGAAAATGAGATTACAACCATAAAATTGCAAACAGAGCGACAATATCACGGACATGTTGCCTTGATTACAGCAAGGATACTTGTCATTGAAAGACCTTCAACGAGGTCCAATTACAGATCAAAGAGTAACAGAATTATTTATTATCAGTCTTGGAAAGGACGACTAGATAAACATCTTCAGTATCTCCACACACAAAACAGTCAAATAAGAAGACTCAATCCAGGACAGTATCTAATAACCATGACATCCAATGGTGCACAAAAGAAACATCAAGTTGCTGGCAAGGCCCCGGTAATCACACACGGTAACACGGTCGCATATAAAATCTTGACATCACCCCAGCTCCTCTGCCACAACAAGCATTCATAGCGCGCCACAACAGTCGCTGGTACAAACCAGAGTCAGTTCAGCCTCATTTTCATACCAAAAGAAACACCAACAAGGCAGGTGAGAAAAGAATAAAAAATAAATCGGGGCGGGCGGAAAATTCGGGGCGGGCGGTGATGGAAAACAAGACATTTTTTTTATGGGGCCTAAAGTTAGGAACAATTGGTGTGCAATTTGGAGCAGTTCTTGGGTGTAACTTTGTGTCATGATATGTGAACTATTAAATCAACTTTTTTGACAAAGCTATTAGCAATGAAATATTTGGAGTAGAGATATCCTTTACAGTCATGATGGTATGGAATGGGACACCAACAGTGTGGTAAACCCTCACATGTGTATGCAAATAAAAAAATATAATAATAAATGTTTTCAACCATACACATGTAATGCTACATAATAATGTGCACAGGTAAAGACTGGGACACTACAAACAGACTAAATCTCAGTTTTAATTTAATATAGTAAGTTAAATGTGTGGACATAAACATAGTTCATGCAAAAGCTTTAGGGTAAATCATATGACGAGGAATAGAATAATTTCATTTAAGGCAACACAAAATTCAACATGACCTATAAAAGGGAGGAGTGCTGAAAAGAATTATTTTATTAAGACTGATGTCTGTCTTGTCACCTGCAAGCCATTCCCGAAGCAGCATAAAAACCACAACCCGGTGCCCGAGCCTAGGTTATTATTCTAAACCTTTGCAATCAACCCACCTGGCGAGAGCAACATCAGCATTCCACCTACGATTAACCTCCATCATCGCACAGTGTTCCTCATCCGTCAAACGTCTTATCTCCTCCTCTCCCACAAGCTCTTTCTTAATCTCACTTTGCCAACTGGTTAAAAATGTCCTGAAACACAGACCTCACAATTTAGAAAACGACTTTTTACTCAAAATGTTTATCTTCATCAATCCTGTATGGTATTCTCTTCATTTTCAGCCCAGAGGCCAGTTCAATGCGCAATAAACTTCATCCATCAAATATATTTTTCATATTCTACATGTATGCTAGCAGGAATACAGGATTGCAAAGGACAAGGTACACTAGTATGTATAGTTAACTTAATCAAGAAATGTCTCTACCTGACCGAGTGACTTAGTTGGGGGGGGGGGACCTCTTAGGCCTGTACTGCAATACTTCAATGTAAAGGTGGTATCATAAAGAGCAATTAACAAAATGTTTGCAATGTTAAAAGCATATTCTCTCAGGCATTATAGGAGTCTAGATAATTCAACAGCAACAGATTGTTGAGTTTTGAGAGAATAATAAAGGGAATCATGTTACCAGGGATAAAACATGGTTCTACAAACTGAATTGCAAACTGAATGCATCTTGAGTATAGTAGAATAACTTTTTGATTTGAAGTGTGGGTCCCAACCCCAGAGCCAACCTCAAGCATTAAATCCAGCAAAGATATTTTCAGAAATCTTCAGCCTGCAGACATACTGAAACACTGTAATCATTCCTTTTATCATTCCCCTAAATCTGGTCAATTCTGACTAATGCCCAGCAGTCCTCACAATTACCTCAGCAAATATGATGTGGCTTCAACATAACTCCTGTTTAACACCATGTTAAAAACTGCTGAGGTGAACTAATATTGCTAAATGTCATGGCTAATCGGGAGGGCTCTCCTACCGCTCGGTGGTCAGCAACTAGTTTGAGTTTCCTCTAACCTCTAATCATGGTGGTTAATTTCTGACGTCCTGGAGATGTATCACCAGGAAGAACACAGCTCATCTCCTGTGATACATATCTCGATTTTTGTTTCAAATCTACGCGAACACGACACATGCAATTTTACTGCGCATCTACATGTACATCACATCATGTATTATTTATAAGCAGCTAGTCTAACAGGTTGGAGGCGTGGAGCAAATACCTTGAATGAGGTATAACAATGTACATAGATCGAGGTATACCTCCATGGAGGTGTAGTGCTATACCCAGGGTTCGTACACCTTAGGATGTCTGAAATTCCATGACTTTTCCATGACTTTCCATGACCAACTTCAGGAAATTCCATGACCTTTTCGGGCACACTTTCCCAGAAATGTGAAGATTTTTTACACTGAAATTCTTCATTGGTGGTGGATATCCTGCGAAGTCAATGCCATTATTTGTCTGCATGCCCTAATTTTAATATGCAAATGCCATACATAATTGAATCAAAAATGTCCCACAATAACAAACAACGGTGATGAAACTCGCAACTTCAAAAATTGGCTACTTTCAAATTATTTGTCACGCTAATTCCAGAAAAACGCTTGTGTTAGAATTATATGTGACACGGATTTTCACGGAAGATCCAAAATGGCGGACCGCTTCACCCTGATCATTGTGATCTATTGATAACCGTGTATTATGTTTGATTTCTCTATCATAGTTCATTTAAAAGACTCGGGGCCATCCTTAAAAATATGTCAGTTGCGCGTAACCCGCCCTCCCCATCGACAAGCTATATACCAACCCCAAAGTTTTTATCAGCCATCTGTCGCGTAAATGTTTTTCTTTTTCTTCAACTTCAAACAGTCCCTGTGTAGTTGTTGATGTTATTATAATTAAATTGCGTAGGTCGTGAATTTGTCCGCCAGAGTTGCAAGTTTCAAGAATGAAATACAAAGAAAAATAGAGTCTACGAAACGAAAGAAAAATCTGCCTTCACGTTGTTGTTGTTGAAAAGCGAACTTTTGTGCCTTACTTCCCTATTTTGAAAGTGAACTCTTCCAATTCAATTCGTCGGGAAGCCTTGTGGGGTTGTTGGAAGTGGAAGTTTCCATTACCGCAATAGGGATGATAGCCCGACAGTATTGCGACACGTGCCTGCAGTCAGTTGACCATATTTCCGGGCTAAATCTGTACCGTGATGCCGCGTTTGGTTCATTATCCATCAAACACGAAGTAAAAAATGAAATGTCCAGCGATGTAAAGGATTGAAAATACATACAAACTAAACGTCTAAATTTCACATGTACAAGCCAAGTCTTGCAATGATGATCGGTTTGTATAGTACATTGACTTGTCTACAGCGTCACTCGTGAGGTGTCAGTCACCCAGCGATGAGATCAGGGTGCATATTTTATGTTCGTCCGCTTCATAAAGTTGATTCCTCGTTGATTATAAACTGGATTAACATGTTGTTGGAAACACTGACGTCTGTCATTTTATTACATGGAAATGTCTCTCTGGATTGGTGAGTGAATAAAACACCAGCATCAATGTCTGTTGACATGTATCTCCCCATAGCACAAATGAAATACTCAACTACTCCCGTTTTGCAGTCAAAATGTATGAGACACATCATACAGATCTAAAGAAATCAAATAATGGCTCCCTCGACATAGGAGTTGTGCATAAACTAACTATTACGCCGAAGCCCTGACAGGGACAAGCAGAGGGAAACATTTATATCTTTGTCCTTCCAAATCATCTGTTTATTAAAGAAAATGAGACATCGAAAATATCATTCAAATTGCCGATAAATTACTTTCTATTGATCAAGTAGGTGCCTCAAAATGGTCAGTTGACGGGCATTTTCGCCTCCAACCTCCTGCTAATGAGAAGCCTACAGGCTCGATTTCGGCGCAGTTGAAATTTATACCAAGATCACGTCGGACAGATGAAATTCATACACGCAAGCCTTTTCATACATATCAGACTTAGTTCAATCTAAGAGAATCTGCGTTGGGTGACGCTACCATGGATTTCCGCGCAGTTAAACTTTATGCCAAATATGCTTACAGCTCGATTTTCGTGCAGTTGAAATTTATACCAAGTAACGTTCGGACAGATGAAATTCATACACGCAAGCCTTTTGAAATTCATACACATCAGACTTAGTTCAATCCAGGAGAATCTGCATGGGGTGAAGCTGCCATGGATTTCCGCGCAGTTAAACTTTATGCCAAATTTGCTTACAGGCTCGATTTCCGCGCAGTTAAAATTTATACTCAATTTACGTTCGGACAGATACACTTCATACACATCAGACTTAGTTCGAGCGAAGCGAATCTCAGTGGCGTGAAACACGATTTCCGCGCATTCAAAATTGATACCTACCAATATATTCTTACGGACAGTTGAAATTCCACACATAAGACTCAGTTGAAGAAAGCATATCAAAAGATTCCAAGTGAAATGATAACGAATAAGGTAGGATAAGGGGCTCTAATATTAACGATTCCATTCCAGCGAAGCTAATCTCCGGGCTGTGAAACATAATTTTCGCGCGCATTTGAATTTCGTTCCCTCTCGTTTCAAGCGACATATAGTCTACAGATTCGAAATTTGCGGATTTTATTGTCTGTTTTATTAATATCAATATTCTGCTCGTCAGCAAATAAAGGAAAATCCATCAAATAATCCACGCGCAGTTGAAATTAAGCTCCGCCCAGTTTTTAGTACGACCCTATAAACAAATTATTCTTAGTAACATATTCACTTTACTTTCAGCGGCACGAACTCCACGACGAAAACGGGAGTGTTCGAATTTATTGTTTCACGGGTATATTGAAAATGCTCCCGTTTTCGTTTTATAAGGATGGAAAAAATCACGACAGGGGGAAAATCGGCCGTTTTCGAATTAAATTTGGAAGGTGAAATATTTAAATTACCGTAACTATAGAAGGCATTCTGTCTGACAAGACTTGACTTCGAGATACTTTGATGGCGGTTTTAGCGAAAACTTTGTTCACAGAATGAACTCGGAGCAAAAAGCAGGTTTTGTTGATATTTCCACTCGTTTTATTTTTCCATGACTTTTCCATGACTTTTGCCTCAAAATCTCTATTTTCCAGGTTTTCCAGGCCTGGATTTTTTATTTTCAAATTCCATGACTTTCCAGGTTTTCCAGGACCCGTACGAACCCTGTATACCCTGATCAAGGTTTCGGCCCGTGTGCATTTACTGCTAGCATGTGCGCACCCAAAACAGTCCTCTGCAAAACAGTCCTCTGCATCGCTATATAGCTGAAATATTGCTGAACGCGACATTAAACCTTAATTCTCTCTCTCTCTCCCAGTCCTCTGAATTGGGTCACTGTCCTTGCCACACGAGTTTGAAAAAAATGTGCCCTGCACTCGCTGTTCATTTCTACTTTTCCCACACGAGTTTGAGAAAAATGTGCCCTGCACGAGCTTTAGCGAGTGAGGGCACATTTTTCTCAAACTCGTGTGAGAAAAGTCGTCTAGAGATGAACGAGTGGGAGAGCTTTTTTCTCATATAACAAAAATCAGAGAAGCTAAAATAAAGGCTGTAGCGCAAAACCAGGTCAAGCGTGCAATACTACTATTGGGCACTTTGGTCCATGAATGGGCCGAATCACACCCAGGCTACAAGTGCTGAATAAAAAAGATCAAGATACACTACTTTAATGACACCGAAATTGTTGAAATATTCCGCTACTGCAACTATGTGTCATTTGTGGAGTACTTAAGTCAATCGTACATTTTTGCCCTCTGCACTCTTCGGTTTGGCCGATTTCAAAACACATATACTGTAGCATGAAAGTTCACTCAGTGCTAGTCGACTGACACTAAACAGTAACACTGTAACAAGCAAACGATGAAAATAGTGCATAGCGTAACAGCACGACGTCAGCTCATGGAAGATGATTTTTCTACAATGGCTTTCTCTCATAGGAAACTGTCATGTTATATGAGAATAATAGGTCCTACATAGCTATAATTTCTACATGGTTTGGAGATTTTGGTAGACATGGTAGGTAATCAATAACGTTTCGAATTTATTGTATTATTTCATTATTGAAGTGAGAGAAGCATTTTCATTTCAGAAATTTTAGAGCAATTAATATATGGCATCAGTCGCAAAAAAAAAAAACTGACTGGAGATGAATCATGTGCTAAAGGCATCATTATTTCATTCATACCGGCCATGGTATGTCTAGACGTCAGACTTTTCTATAAATGCATGAAATATGGAATATATACAGGCCTATACCTTGATCGGGGTATAGCACTATACCTCGATAGAGGTATTATACCCTGATGTAGGTATTGTTCAAGGTATATGCTCCAACCTGTCCAAGGTTAGTCCAGTATACCCAAATAAGGATAAGGGTCAAAGTAAGGGTCAAAGTCCTTTCTTTTGTAGCCATATTGCGAGAGCAAATTCATCGCACGAAGAAAAGTCTCCAGATATACAATGTGCACTCTCGTGTTATTGGACATGTCAGAGTTGGAAATTACGTGATATGTATTCAGTAGGTATTGGTATTTGAAATTATCAATGTGAGTGGGCAGGGAAATTCTTTATTTTTTTCATTTTGGGCCATTTTTCCCGCTCATATGTTGGGTGTGGTAGTTTGATTTGTGTTCACTATGAAAATCGACGTGACTACCAGGGTTGTCAGTAAACAACAGCATATCAAACAAGGAAGCCTGGTGTCACGTAGCCCTGGACTATCTAAGGTGTACATCTTAGCTTGCCAAGGGCATTTCACGTTCCACTTAACACTACCCTTAGCTCAATGGCTTCGTTCTCCGTGTATTTCGCCCCATGTCAGATGAATCTCAGATGTGAGACGCAAGACTGTGGGAGACCAAACCAAAGTTGTGCGAATTCGCTATTTTATTTCTCACTCTAATGGAGCATGCTCATATTACAAACGGCCTAACATATTAGAAAAAAAAAAAAATCGGCGGCAGTTCACAGGAAAATGATATGATTTTTATTTTGTGATGGGGGCACTTCGAGGCCCACCAAGAGATCATTTCAATCGATCGCTTTCTGGAGGTGTGTCTTCATTTTATGAATGTGGTTGCGCCGATGTCGGGTCTCACGGGACCAATCGCATGTGACCATTTGGGAAATGCCTTATTACACTCAGATATCACCCGTTACCGCATGGCTATGAGCAGAAGTTTCTACGTATGATCGTGCCATGCGTTCGGATGATGAAGGGTAGGAACCGTCTTCTTTGTACAGGTCACAGGATCAATACTCTGTGATACATGGTGATCACATGGCCCATACGAGTATATCAGTACTTACTAGGGGAAATTCAATCGACCTTTTATGTTTGAACACAGCGACCAAATAGTTGACCAAACTTAACCCAGAAACTCTGGCTGTGATAGGTAAATTTAGGGTAAGGGGCCGTGGCATTCCTATCACAGCCCAGATCGCGCCCAGGTTAAATTTTCGCGATAAAAATTTGACTCGCGAAAAGCGGCTTTTCGCTGACGAAAATATCGAAACGGGAGAGAAAAAATATGCCAATTTGATACAGGTTTGACCGACCTGAGCTTCTTTAACCATGTACCATCTCTCATGACTGTTTTGATGCTGACAAAATATGATCAAATGTGTGAGGGAAAACTTCCATTGATTTTAACGTTTTCGCACCTTTCTGACATCTTGTGAATATGACCTTGATCTCGTGACCTTCCTGATCACGTGAATAAACATACGTCGCTATTGGTTCTTGATGACGTGAGTCAGAAGACCAACCCCATTCTGCGCATGTCCCTGTAAACTATGGCGAAAGAAACCCAACGGCAAAATGACAAAATCCGTGTTTGATGGCAGATTCCATCTAATTAAAGGAGTCATTAGGTGGTTGTCATAGTGCTGGAGATGCCAAATCATATTATTTATTCGACAAAATGCTTTTTGTGTGCGTCTGTCTCAATTCCCCACGCCGTGTGCAGTTAAAGATCTCGAGCGACTGACGTCTTATTTATTTTTTTCCTTTTCGGTCTGTATATGTGATTCGGGCTAAAGGGGTCAGCAACAACAATAAAAAAAAAATTAAAAAAAATAGACTCCTTAGCCGATGTTTTCGGGCTAGACCAAACTCATCTAGTAGACAGAAAGTTGGCTACTGTTTTTTTTTTTTTCCAGTTAAGCCCTGGACAAACCACTGGGCATTATTTATTACCGGATGGTATAGCCACGGTTTTACAAGCAACCCCTACAGTTGGCTACTGTGGCTTTATTGCCGGATTCATCATGAGTTACCGCCCTTGGTCCAGCTAGGACAACGTCAGAAATTAAGTGTACGAAGGGTTAGAAGAAGTAAATAAATTATCTTGACGCAATTTCAAACAAAAATGTACCCTCACCGCTTTTATACCTTATGGATTTCATCGCTGTTCTATAGTGGTTGTATCGCTCTAAGCTTTCATCCAAATCTGTTGTACTTTCTCCACGTATCCGAACTCGAAACATTTTACTTTTTGCCACTGGCACCCATCTCGGTTTTCTCCATCGGACGATCTGCAGCAGATTGCCGTTATTCAATGGTGGTAGACTACGAACTGGGAGTACGTTTGGAAGCTTACGTAAACTGCATAGACAAGACATGATTAGTAAATGCAAATGACGACAGTGCTAAGAAATAGCTTGAAAATGATACAGAAGAGTTAAGCTGTTAAGCTCTAATCGATTTCTTCAAGCACATGTCACCGACACCGATTTTTACCCCTAACTCCAGAAGAGTCCCTAAGGGAAGTAACTCTAAATGTACCTACGGCTCTGACATCATTGAGAGTTCCCTCACAGGGATGGTAACATTCCTACGCTTTGTCTCAAATCAGCAAGATAACTTTGCTGGGACTATTTTAATAACATAGAAAGTTCTGAAACTTTGAAAGCCTTTCAATAGTCCAAAAGATCCCCATCACAATGTTGCATTATATAATTTCTTAATGAACTTCTAAGGCTATTATTACTAGGGGGACTTATTATAAACAATACCAATTATTCCATCAGTTTCCGTGATTGTCACTTCCTGTTTGTCAATTCTGCCCCAGTTAATCAATCCACTGGCTGAGCTAGCACCTCCAGTATATCTTCTGGTCCTATCATGCCTATTGGGCAATCCTACCATTCCATTGATAAACTCTTCAAATTGAGGAAGAATAGAGCACTATTTACAGTCAAGTCGCCAGTTCCAATCCAGTGCCAGTTCCAACCCACTTCCCAAAACATTGCTTCTTGTCACAACCAAGATCACGCGAACTCTTGAAACATTTGGTTGATTCGAACGAGTTGATCAATCTTCCCAACATGGTTAAATTGTATTATGCATACATCGGTCTAAGTAGAAACACCATGACCTGTCGTCATGAAAAAGCATTGTCGTCTGCTGGAGCTTTCGATCAAAGTGTTGATGTTTTGTTTCTCACATATAATTAGCATAGGTAATACGTATCTGTTATAAATTTATTCACTCGAGTGTAACTCTGAAGGCTACGCGCTCCATTGTCCATTGAAACAGACAAAAATTTCACTTTAGTGGGTCGGAACTGGCGACGTGTCTTTACTAAAATGCTCACCCGTTTCACTGAGCAGATCTTGATTTAATAGGCAATTTCCACTGAAGTTTAAGTATACCTGGAAAATGCTGTCTGGCCTTTTATGGGAGCGGGCGATGCACAGACACCTGGCGGCCGCTTGAGCTGTGGTTCATCATTCTGAGCGCTTCCCTATGCCTTTAACCCAGAATATATTTTTAATCAATGATAACTGGAATATTTTCAACCTGAAGTTGTCAAAACTAGAGCATAGTCTGAGGGATGCACACATTTGATCAAAATGATCAGTAAGGCTGCTTACAAGATACCCCCCGTAAGGGCATAGATACATGGGGGTGGTTAACGTTTCACGAGTAAGCTGAATGGGATTGTGGCAGTGGAAATCATCAGTAAGCATGCTTACAAGATACCCCCCGGATGCACATTTGATAGAAATTGACGAGTATTTGTAGAGGAATATAAGTATACATATTATGAGTGGCGGCACAGTATGTAACTAGTTGACAATGAGACCTCGCTCGGTTGGAGTGCGGTTAACGGATTGTCTATGCATGTGTCGTGACGATACTCAGATGAGTTTAATGGATTGTTCAGAAAATTGATGTTAATAATGATTGTTGAGAGTGGGGTTATGCAGGCATATTGTGTTTTACCTAACTGTTGTTACCACTAGAACCGTGTAGACTTGAAATGGGCTGTTGCAACAGATAGGCGAATTACTGTCATCTAGATAACCACATTGAAGAGGAAAAGGAAGTAAATGGGAAGTGAAATATTAAACTTACTACCTGTAGACGCATATGCAACATCCTGAGCTGGGTCTCATGGTATGGCAGATACATACAAAATTTGAGAAGAATCTAATCAGCCGTTGTCAAGTTATGCTCCAGAAATGGAATGTTACGGACCAACTGAGAAAATTCTGCCCATAGGTGGCGCCACCTGTAGACGCACATGCGCCAAACGCAATCCCAAGCAAGGTCTCATGGTAAAGGTAGCTACATACCAAATCTGAGAGGAATCCAATTAGCTGTTGTCAAGTTATGCTCCGGAAACGAAATGTTACGGACCGACAAGAAAAAGTTTTGACCCTAGGTGGCGCCACCTGTAGATGCATATGCGCCAAACGCAATCCCAAGCGAGGTCTCATGGTAAGGTAGCTGCATACCAAATTTGAGAGGAATCCAACCGGCGGTTGTCAAGTTATGCTCCGGAAACGAAATGTTACGAACTGACTTGAGAAACTTTTGACCCTAGGTGGCGCCACCTGTAGACGCACATGCGCCAAACGCAATCCCAAGCGAAGTCTCATGGTATGGCAGCTGCATACCAAATTTGAAAGGAATCCAAGTAGCGGTTGTCAAGTTATGCTCCGGAAATGAAATGTTACGGACTGACATGAGAAACTTTTGACCATAGGTGGCGCCACCTGTAGACGCACATGCGCCAAACGCAATCCCAAGCGAGGTCTCATGGTAAGGTAGCTACATGCCAAATTTGAGAGGAATCCAAGTAGCGGTTGTCAAGTTATGCTCCGGAAACGAAATGTTAAGGAATGACCCTAGGTGGCGCCACCTGTAGACGCACATGCGCCAAACGCAATCCCAAGCAAGGTCTCATGGTATGGTAGCTGCATACCAAATTTGAGAGGAATCCAACTGGCGGTTGTCAAGTTATGCTCCGGAAACGAAATGTTACGAACTGACTTGAGAAACTTTTGACCCTAGGTGGCGCCACCTGTAGACGCACATAAGCCAAACGCAATCCCAAGCGAGGTCTCATGGTATGGCAGCTGCATACCAAATTTGAAAGGAATCCAAGTAGCGGTTGTCAAGTTATGCTCCGGAAACGAAATGTTACGGACTGACATGAGAAACTTTTGACCATAGGTGGCGCCACTTGTAGACGCACATGCGCCAAACGCAATCCCAAGCGAGGTCTCATGGTAAGGTAGCTACATACCAAATTTGAGAGGAATCCAAGTAGCGGTTGTCAAGTTATGCTCCGGAAACGAAATGTTACGGAATGACCCTAGGTGGCGCCACCTGTAGACGCACATGCGCCAAACGCAATCCCAACCAAGGTCTCATGGTATGGTAGCTGCATACCAAATTTGAGAGGAATCCAACTGGCGGTTGTCAAGTTATGCTCCGGAAACGAAATGTTACGGACGGACGTACGGACATCCGTACGGCAAGACGGACGGACGGACGGACGGACGGACAAGCTGAAACCAGTATACGCCCCCTACACTACGTGTCGGGGGGTATAATTATCATAAATGTAAGCTTATTGGTCCTTTCTTGGAATAGTAGGAATATTTTATCCATATTATCATATATACACCAGTTATCAGTAGTTAAACGAGAGATCCTGAAGGATCTTGGCGCCCACCATTGTCCGATAATTGTAAGCTAATGACTAGAGGATCTTTTTGTCCATTGTTACTAAGAAAAAACAGTTGATTTGTAATTTTGTTTACAGAATTTTGAATCTGAGCGAAAAAGATCGGAAAAGGGACACTGAAAAACACCAAGATATAATCTAAGTTTCAGGAGTTTCAAGATTTCTAGAAACTGTACTTATGTCGCTTGTTATAATACAAGAGAAATGAGCAAAGTTAGTCTGAAAGTGAAAGTACATGTACGGAGGATCCTTCGCCTTTGTTTTGTAGTATTTTTTTTTTTATTCGTTTTTTTTCGCACGTGTACTGGAAGCGAGGACCAATCTCTTTGACACTTTGGCATGAGCTATGAAACATACTTAAGATTTCATAATTAGGAACGAATGCTAATTCTGTTCTGTTTGCTGGGCTAGTTTGAGATATCTCTTTTAAGATACCATGCTCGAAAATAGTAAGATGGTACAAGGGATCCGGTCTGCGCAGTAATGTTGAAACTTCAAAAGTGCCTGAATCCTGATTATCTCCATTGGATCAAAACATGCAGTAGTCTACAGTTGTTGAGTTGTGACGTTGAGTCACAAGAGTGACGTCCCTTCATGTAGCCGACCCGCCGGCAGACGAAAGGGTGGAGCAGTTCACTTGCTACTGCAATGGACTAGAGAAAACTGATTTAAAATTTGAAGAAATACATTTTAATTCCGAATTATTTGAACTCCTTGATATGGAAGGTGAAGGTATGGATATTCTCTATAGTCAATATATAGAATATACCCCACCGTTTGATCCGCCGACTCTTGTGATGCAACGTCACAACTCGAGAATACCGTATTAATTTGAAGCTTAACTTGGATTTTCGAATCGGACTAAAAAAGGTATCTTGCACTACTAGGCCCCATGTGGGACCTGTGTATCAAATTTCAGAAAGATCCATGAAATATTTCCTGAGCATTTACGATAACAATGTTTCAAGGGGAAATTCAAGATGGCCGCCTTGTGGCCATATTGGATTTTCGATTCGGACCGAAAAAGGTATCTTGCACAACTAGACAAGGAGAACCTGTGTACCACATTTAACAAAGATCCATGCAGTAGTTCCTGGGAAATCACGATAACAAAATGGGAAAATCCAAGATGGCCGCCTGGTGACCATATTGGATTTTCGATTTGGACCGAAAAAGGCATCTTGCATATCGAGACCCTAAGGGGAACCTGTGTACCAAATTTGAGAAAGATCCTTGCAGTAGTTCCTGAGAAATGACGATAAAGTTTCATGGAGAAATCCAAGATGGTTGCCTGGTGGCCATACTGGATTTTCAAATCGGACCGGGAAAGATATCTTGCACAACTAGACACCAAGGGGAACCTGTGTAACAAATTTGAGAACGATCCATGCAGTACTTCCTGAGAAATGACGATAAATTTTCATGAGGAAATTTTCGAATCGGACCAAAAAAGGTATCTTGCACAACTAGGAGTGAGTGAGTGAGTGAATAGGGTTTAACGTCGCTTTCAACATTTTTTCAGCTATATCACGACGGGGGAGGGAAGGGAGGGAAGGGGGAGAGGCAGGGAAACCTACTTGTAACAGAGCAGATCTAATGCTGCCATTTTATAGTGCTGTCCCACTGAAATATCATGCCGTAGGCAGACATGACACCCCACTCAGTCACATTATACTGACACCGAGCGAACCAGTCCTTGTTCTATCCTCTTAATGCTGAGCGTAAGCGAGGGAGCAACAAGTTCCATTTTTCAAGTCTTAGGTATGACCCGGCCTGGGATCTAACCCAGTACCTACCGCTTACGAGGCCGACGCTCTAACCATTAGACCACCGCAGTGCGGTCTCTTGCACAACTAGACCCCACGGGGAAACTGTGTACCAAATTTGAGAAAGATCTATGTAGTAGTTCCTGAGACATCGCGATAACAAGGTTTCATGGAGAAATCCAAGATGGCTGCCTTGTGGCCATATTGGATTTTCGATTCGGACCGAAAAAGGTATCTTGCAGAACTGGACCCCAAGGGGAACCTGTGTATCAAATTTGAGAAAGATCCATGCAGTACTTCCTGAGAAATGACGATAACAAAGTTTCATGGCGAAATCCAAGATGGCTGCCTGGTGGCCATATTGGATTCTCGAATCGGACCAAAAAAGGTATCTTGCACAACTAGACCCCAAGGGGAACCTGTGTACCAAATTTGAGAAAGATCCATGCAGTAGTTCCTGAGAAATCGCGATAACAAGGTTTCATGGGGAAATCCAAGATGGCTGCCTGGTGGCCATATTGATTTTCGAATCGACCAAAAAGGTATCTTGCACAACTAGACCCCAAGGGGAACCTGTGTACCAAATTTGAGAAAGATCCATAAAGTAGTTCCTAAGAAATCGCGATAACAAGAATTGTTTACAGGCGGACGACGGACAGACTGACTGACTGATGGACTGACGGACGGACGGACGACAGACGAAAAGTGATTTGAACAGCCCACCATCTGGTGATGGTGGGCTAAAAACTGCACAATTGCACAACTGTACAATGTCAATTGTAACCAAATAATTCAAATACTATGACCTGAGGGGTGTTAAACAGCAGCCCAGTGACCTGGTCCTCTATCAGGTCCATATTACCAGGTATACGTCTAGCTATCACAGGAGTGCCCAGGCCCATTGCCTGAAATTAAGCAGATTACAGTGTTTCACACAGGCATCAGAAAGATGCCTAAATATGGACAGCACTAAAATGGAGAAGATGTCTTCTTCATCTGTGTACATGGAGGTGACATCTATCAGTTCTCTGCCGCCTGTGTATATGATGCTGACATTTATTTTAGAGTGGAAAATCTTTTCCCCTCCATCTGTGCCTGTAACATCTGTTTTCGAGCAGATCATCAGTTCTCCACCATCTGTGTACATTATCATGATAATCTCCTCTGTCTGTATCCATGGTCATCATAGGCATCACAGGATCGCATCCAATGACCCCCTAGTGCCGCCCTTGGTCATGCCAGGTCTCATCTGTCTGTGTCCTTGGTCATGACAGGTCTCATCTGTCTGTGTCCTTGGTCATGACAGGTCTCCTCTCTCTGTGCCCATGGTCAGGAGAGGTCTCATCTGTCTGTGTCCTTGGTCATGACAGGTCTCATCTGTCTGTGTCCATAGTCATGCCAGGTCTCATCTGTCTGTGTCCTTCAGGGGTTATTCTTGACAAAAAATTTTCATCTACTCAATTTCTGAATTCAATAAAACTCAATTTTTTTCGCGCACCTTTGGCGCGCTAAATAATGCCTAAAACTCAATTTTTCCCGATTTTCATCGAATGAAGTATAAAAACTCAATTTTTCCCAATTTTCATCGAATGAAGTGCGAAAACTCAATTTTTAGTGCCTTTTCATCTTAGAAATAGGAATAGCATGCAAAAAAAATACATGCAATACCCAAAAAAAAAGAGATTGTGTACGAGCGTTTCAGAGGTATATTTCTTCCAGTGTAAATCTAAATGATGAAAAATTCTTCTGTGCTTGAAAACAGCTGATGCATACACAGGTTTGCAGTATGCATCTCAAATGTCAGTTGTATATGGCCAGCATTTTGGTTGGCTTTCAGAAAAATGAAAATAAAATGCGCCCTCCATCACGTTTTTTTCACCCCCTCTACAACATTGTGTTGTTGTTGTTGCGCAGCAATACCGAACCGACGTGTTGTGAAAATCAAAGTTCTTGTCTCGCATTTTCGATTACATAATCTATTACAAAATCTATTCATGGAGACACT
>JAVTVY010013809.1:0-51005 GCA_036873755.1 Hanleya hanleyi | reverse complement strand
TAGAGTCTGATCATAACTGCGGTAATATGGTTATAGAGCCCGACCATAACTGCTGTAATATGGTTATAGAGAGTGACCATAACTGCGGTAATATGGTTATAGAGTCCGACCATAACTGCGGTAATATGGTTATAGAATCTGACCATAACTGCGGTAATATAGTTATAGAGTCCGACCATAACTGCTTTAATATGGTTAAAGAGTCTGACCATAACTGCGGCAATATGGTTATAGAGTCCGATCATAACTGCGGCAATTTGGTTATAGAATCTGACCATAACTGCGGCAATATGGTTATAGAGTCCGACCATAAATGCGGCAATATGGTTATAGAGTCCGACCATAACTGCGGTAATATACTTATAGAGTCCGACCATAACTGCGGTAATATGGTTATAGAGTCTGACCATAACTGCGGTAATATGGCTATAGAGTCTGACCATAACTGCGGTAATATGGTTATAGAGTCTGACCATAATTGCGGTAATATGGTTATAGAGCCCGACCATAACTGCTGTAAAATGGTTATAGAGAGTGACCATAACTGCGGTATTATGGTTATAGAGCCCGACCATAACTGCGGTAATATGGTTATAGAGTCTGACCATAACTGCGGTAATATGGTTATAGAGAGTGACCATAACTGCGGTAATATGGTTATAGAGTCTGACCATAACTGCGGTAATATGGTTATAGAGTCTAACCATAACTGCGGCAATATGGTTATAGAGTCCGATCATAACCGCGGCAATATGGTTATAGAGTCTGACTATAACTGCGGTAATATGGTTATAGAGAGTGACCATAACTGCGGTAATATGCTTATAGAACCCGAGCATAACTGTGGTAATATGCTTATAGAGTCCGACCATAACTCTGGTAATATGCTTATATAGTCCGACCATAACTGCGGTAATATGGCTATAGATGCTGACCATAACTGCGGTAATATGCTTGAAAAGTCCGACCATAACTGCGATAATATGTTTATAGAGAGTGACCGTAACTGCGGTAATATGGTTATAGATTCTGACCATAACTGCGGTAATATGGTTATAGAGTCTGACCATAACTGCGGTAATATGGTTATAGAGTCTGACCATAACTGCGGAAATATGGTTATAGAGAGTGATCATACCTGCGGTAATATGGTTATAGAGTCTGACCATAACTGCGGTAATATGGTTATAGCGTCTGACCATAACTGCGGTAATATGGTTATAGAGTCCGACCATAACTGCTGTAATATGGTTATAGAGAGTGACCATAACTGCGGTAATATGGCTATAGAGTGACTATAACTGGGCTAATATGCTTATAGAGTCCGACCATAACTGCGGTAATATACTTATAGAGTCCGACCATAACTGCGGTAATATGGTTATAGAGTCTGACCATAACTGCGGTAATATGGTTATAGAGTCTGACCATAACTGCGGTAATATGGTTATAGAGTCTGACCATAATTGCGGTAATATGGTTATAGAGCCCGACCATAACTGCTGTAAAATGGTTATAGAGAGTGACCATAACTGCGGTATTATGGTTATAGAGTCCGACCATAACTGCGGTAATATGGTTATAGAGTCTGACCATAACTGCGGTAATATGGTTATAGAGAGTGACCATAACTGCGGTAATATGGTTATACAGTCTGACCATAACTGCGGTAATATGGTTATAGAGTCTAACCATAACTGCGGCAATATGGTTATAGAGTCCGATCATAACCGCGGCAATATGGTTATAGAGTCTGACTATAACTGCGGTAATATGGTTATAGAGAGTGACCATAACTGCGGTAATATGCTTATAGAGCCCGAGCATAACTGTGGTAATATGCTTATAGAGTCCGACCATAACTCTGGTAATATGCTTATATAGTCCGACCATAACTGCGGTAATATGGCTATAGATGCTGACCATAACTGCGGTAATATGCTTGAAAAGTCCGACCATAACTGCGATAATATGTTTATAGAGAGTGACCGTAACTGCGGTAATATGGTTATAGATTCTGACCATAACTGCGGTAATATGGTTATAGAGTCTGACCATAACTGCGGTAATATGGTTATAGAGTCTGACCATAACTGCGGAAATATGGTTATAGAGAGTGATCATACCTGCGGTAATATGGTTATAGAGTCTGACCATAACTGCGGTAATATGGTTATAGCGTCTGACCATAACTGCGGTAATATGGTTATAGAGTCCGACCATAACTGCTGTAATATGGTTATAGAGAGTGACCATAACTGCGGTAATATGGCTATAGAGTGACTATAACTGGGCTAATATGCTTATAGAGTCTGACCATAACTGCGGTAATATGGTTATAGAGCCCGACCATAACTGCGGTAATATGGTTATAGAGAGTGACCATAACTGCGGTAATATGGTTATAGAGTCTGACCATAACTGCGGTAAGATGGTTATAGAGCCCGACCATAACTGCTGTAATATGATTATAGAGAGTGACCATAACTGCGGTAATATGGTTATAGAGTCCGACCATAACTGCGGTAATATGGTTATAGAATCTGACAATAACTTCGGTAATATAGTTATAGAGTCCGACCATAACTGCTTTAATATGGTTATAGAGTCCGATCATAACTGCGGCAATATGGTTATAGAGTATGACCATAACTGCGGCAATATGGTTATAGAGTCCGACCATAACTGCGGCAATATGGTTATAGAGTCCGACCATAACTGCAGCAATATGGTTATAGAGTCCGACCATAACTGCGGTAATATGCTTATAGAGTCCGACCATAACTGCGGTAATATGGTTATAGAGTCCGACCATAACTGCTGTAATATGGTTATAGAGTTTGACCATAACTGCGGTAATATGGTTATAGAGCCCGACCATATCTGCTGTAATATGCTTATAGAGAGTGACCATAACTGCGGTAACATGGTTATAGATTCCGACCATAACTGCGGTAATATGGTTATAGAATCTGACCATAACTGCGGTAATATAGTTATAGAGTCCGACCATAACTGCTTTAATATGGTTATAGAGTCTGACCATAACTGCTGTAATATGATTATAGAGAGTGACCATAACTGCGGTAATATGGTTATAGAGTCCGACCATAACTGCGGTAATATGGTTATAGAATCTGACCATAACTTCGGTAATATAGTTATAGAGTCCGACCATAACTGCTTTAATATGGTTATAGAGTCCGATCATAACTGCGGCAATATAGTTATAGAGTATGACCATAACTGCGGCAATATGGTTATAGAGTCCGACCATAACTGCGGCAATATGGTTATAGAGTCCGACCATAACTGCAGCAATATGGTTATAGAGTCCGACCATAACTGCGGTAATATGGTTATAGAGCCCGACCATAACTGCTGTAAAATGGTTATAGAGAGTGACCATAACTGCGGTATTATGGTTATAGAGTCCGACCATAACTGCGGTAATATGGTTATAGAGTCTGACCATAACTGTGGTAATATGGTTATAGAGAGTGACCATAACTGCGGTAATATGGTTATAGAGTCTGACCATAACTGCGGTAATATGGTTATAGAGTCTAACCATAACTGCGGCAATATGGTTATAGAGTCCGATCATAACCGCGGCAATATGGTTATAGAGTCTGACTATAACTGCGGTAATATGGTTATAGAGAGTGACCATAACTGCGGTAATATGCTTATAGAGCCCGAGCATAACTGTGGTAATATGCTTATAGAGTCCGACCATAACTCTGGTAATATGCTTATATAGTCCGACCATAACTGCGGTA
The DNA here is from genome assembly GCA_036873755.1 of Hanleya hanleyi. Lineage (NCBI taxonomy): Eukaryota > Metazoa > Mollusca > Polyplacophora > Lepidopleurida > Hanleyidae > Hanleya > Hanleya hanleyi. The sequence goes on along the minus strand of JAVTVY010013809.1, from coordinate 47,223 downwards.
ATATGGCTATAGATGCTGACCATAACTGCGGTAATATGCTTGAAAAGTCCGACCATAACTGCGATAATATGTTTATAGAGAGTGACCGTAACTGCGGTAATATGGTTATAGATTCTGACCATAACTGCGGTAATATGGTTATAGAGTCTGACCATAACTGCGGTAATATGGTTATAGAGTCTGACCATAACTGCGGAAATATGGTTATAGAGAGTGATCATACCTGCGGTAATATGGTTATAGAGTCTGACCATAACTGCGGTAATATGGTTATAGCGTCTGACCATAACTGCGGTAATATGGTTATAGAGTCCGACCATAACTGCTGTAATATGGTTATAGAGAGTGACCATAACTGCGGTAATATGGCTATAGAGTGACTATAACTGGGCTAATATGCTTATAGAGTCTGACCATAACTGCGGTAATATGGTTATAGAGCCCGACCATAACTGCGGTAATATGGTTATAGAGAGTGACCATAACTGCGGTAATATGGTTATAGAGTCTGACCATAACTGCGGTAAGATGGTTATAGAGCCCGACCATAACTGCTGTAATATGATTATAGAGAGTGACCATAACTGCGGTAATATGGTTATAGAGTCCGACCATAACTGCGGTAATATGGTTATAGAATCTGACAATAACTTCGGTAATATAGTTATAGAGTCCGACCATAACTGCTTTAATATGGTTATAGAATCCGATCATAACTGCGGCAATATGGTTATAGAGTATGACCATAACTGCGGCAATATGGTTATAGAGTCCGACCATAACTGCGGCAATATGGTTATAGAGTCCGACCATAGCTGCAGCAATATGGTTATAGAGTCCGACCATAACTGCGGTAATATGCTTATAGAGTCCGACCATAACTGCGGTAATATGGTTATAGAGTCCGACCATAACTGCTGTAATATGGTTATAGAGTTTGACCATAACTGCGGTAATATGGTTATAGAGCCCGACCATATCTGCTGTAATATGCTTATAGAGAGTGACCATAACTGCGGTAACATGGTTATAGATTCCGACCATAACTGCGGTAATATGGTTATAGAATCTGACCATAACTGCGGTAATATAGTTATAGAGTCCGACCATAACTGCTTTAATATGGTTATAGAGTCTGACCATAACTGCTGTAATATGATTATAGAGAGTGACCATAACTGCGGTAATATGGTTATAGAGTCCGACCATAACTGCGGTAATATGGTTATAGAATCTGACAATAACTTCGGTAATATAGTTATAGAGTCCGACCATAACTGCTTTAATATGGTTATAGAGTCCGATCATAACTGCGGTAATATGGTTATAGAGTATGACCATAACTGCGGCAATATGGTTATAGAGTCCGACCATAACTGCGGCAATATGGTTATAGAGTCCGACCATAACTGCAGCAATATGGTTATAGAGCCCGACCATAACTGCGGTAATATGCTTATAGAGTTGACCATAACTGCGGTAATATGGTTATAGAGTCCGACCATAACTGCTGTAATATGGTTATAGAGTTTGACCATAACTGCGGTAATATGGTTATAGAGCCCGACCATATCTGCTGTAATATGCTTATAGAGAGTGACCATAACTGCGGTAACATGGTTATAGATTCCGACCATAACTGCGGTAATATGGTTATCGAATCTGACCATAACTGCGGTAATATAGTTATAGAGTCCGACCATAACTGCTTTAATATGGTTATAGAGTCTGACCATAACTGCGGCAATATGGTTATAGAGTCCGACCATAACTGCGGCAATATGGTTATAGAGTTCGACCATAACTGCAGCAATATGGTTATAGAGTTCGACCATAACTGCGGTAATATGCTTATAGAGTCCGACCATAACTGCGGTAATATGGTTATAGAGTCCGACCATAACTGCTGTAATATGGTTGTAGAGTCGGGCCATAACTGCGGTAATATGGTTATAGAGTCTGACCATAACTGCGGTAATATGGTTACAGAGTCTGACCATAATTGCGGTAATATTGTTATAGAGCCCCACCATAACTGCTGTAATATGGTTATAGAGAGTGACCATAACTGCGGTAATTGGTTATAGAGAGTGACCATAACTGCGGTAATATGGTTATAGAGTCTGACCATAACTGCGGTAATATGGTTATAGAGTCTAACCATAACTGCGGCAATATGGTTATAGAGTCCGATCATAACCGCGGCAATATGGTTATAGAGTCTGACTATAACTGCGGTAATATGGTTATAGAGAGTGACCATAACTGCGGTAATATGCTTATAGAGCCCGAGCATAACTGTGGTAATATGCTTATAGAGTCCGACCATAACTCTGGTAATATGCTTATATAGTCCGACCATAACTGCGGTAATATGGCTATAGATGCTGACCATAACTGCGGTAATATGCTTGAAAAGTCCGACCATAACTGCGATAATATGTTTATAGAGAGTGACCGTAACTGCGGTAATATGGTTATAGATTCTGACCATAACTGCGGTAATATGGTTATAGAGTCTGACCATAACTGCGGTAATATGGTTATAGAGTCTGACCATAACTGCGGTAATATGGTTACAGAGAGTGACCATACCTGCGGTAAAATGGTTATAGAGTCTGACCATAACTGCGGTAATATGGTTATAGCGTCTGACCATAACTGCGGTAATATGGTTATAGAGCCCGACCATAACTGCTGTAATATGGTTATAGAGAGTGACCATAACTGCGGTAATATGGTTATAGAGTCCGACCATAACTGCGGTAATATGGTTATAGAGTCTGACCATAACTACGGTAATATGGTTATAGAGTCCGACCATAACTGCTGTAATATGGTTATAGATTCTGACCATAACTGCGGCAATATGGTTATAGAGTCCGACCATAACTGCGGCAATATGGTTATAGAGTCTGACCATAACTGCGGTAATATGGTTATAGAGAGTGACCATAACTGCGATAATATGGTTATAGAGTCTGACCATAACTGCGGTAATATGGTTATAGAGTCTAACGATAACTGCGGCAATATGGTTATAGAGTCCGATCATAACTGCGGCAATATGGTTATAGAGTCTGACCATAACTGCGGTAATATGGTTATAGAGTGTGACCATAACTGCGGTAATATGCTTATAGCGTCCGACCATAACTGCGGTAATATGCTTATAGAGTCCGACCATAACCGCGGTAATATGCTTATATAGCCCGACCATAACTGCGGTGATATGGCTATAGATTCTGACCATAACTGCGGTAATATGCTTATAAAGTCCGACCATAACTGCGGTAATATGGTTATAGAGAGTGACCATAACTGCGGGAATATAGTTATAGAGTCTGACCATAACTGCGGTAATATGGTTATAGAGTCTGACCATAACTGCGGTAATATGGTTATAGAGTCTGACCATAACTGCAGTAATATGGTTATAGAGAGTGACCATACCTGCGGTAATATGGTTATAGAGTCTGACCATAACTGCGGTGATATGGTTATAGCGTCTTACCATAACTGCGGTAACATGGTTATAGAGCCCGACCATAACTGCTGTAATATGGTTATAGAGAGTGACCATAACTGCGGTAGTATGGTTATAGAGTTCGACCATAACTGCGGTAATATGGTTATAGAGTCTGACCATAACTGCGGCAATATGGTCATAGAGTCTGACCATAACTGCGGTAATATGGTTATAGAGTCCGACCATAACTGCGGCAATATGGTTATAGAGTCCGACGATACCTGCGGCAATATGGTTATAGAGTCTGACCATAGCTGCGGTAATATGGCTATAGAGTCTGACCGTAACTGCGGTAATATGATTATAGAGTCTGACAATAACTGCGGTAATTGTCAGACTGCATGGACTTTTTTTCATATGAATTACATGTATAATGTTATGCCTTCACTGCGATGTCGCGAAGAGACATTGTTTAGTCTGTCTGTCGGACTATCCGTCACACCTAAATTGTATAATCAACTAGTGCTAGAGTTGTGAGTACATGTTACTGAAACTTGGCTGGCTTATAAATCATGCTTCCAAGATGTCAACCTTGTATCTGTGAGATGAAATTTTTGTCAAATTTATGATGTTTTGATTTTGTCATTTTCACCATCAATTGCAGCATGTACAGTGTACCAGTGGAACTCAAGTATAACCAACTGAAGTCTGTCCATTTTAATTAGTCGCCTACTTAGGAAAAATCAATTGTTAACCCTGCAACAAATTTTTTTTGCAGCTTGTATAGCAAAGTGAAATCTACAAAAATGACTACCCTTTCTCTCTGATATCGATAATATATCACGCTTGAACGAACTTTTCTATTCTCCCCATATAAAACTCCAGTACAGTTGTTTATGTACCGGGCCTCAATTACATAAGGATACGTCATAATTTATTCATGCTCAATGGCCAATATTCAATCCAGACACGGAGAATGAATGGAAAGCAATTTCAACTGTGATAGCCAATCAGACTCTCGGAATCCGCAAATAAAATTCAAACTTCAATTCGGTTTGTCATGTCTGTATTGGCAGTGAAGTGAAATGCTAGCCTATACCTGTCTATAGTATCGATATAAACAAGCGTTCTGAGAACCCCAACATCTCGCCTTGCCGAGTCAACCGCCGAAGGTGCAGCTAAGTTGGATGGAAGGTTCAATGGGATAGCCCCCTCATTTGATTAAGTTTGGGTGCGTGTGTGCATTTATCCATGTCCATCGTCCCTCCATCCATTTAATTGTTCATGTATATACAGACCTTGTCTACAAGATATCTGGAGAACTACTCGACGGAATTTCACCAAACTTGGATGGAAGCTTCATTGGGATAGCCCCTCGTCTGATTAGGTTTTGGTGTGAGTGTGCGAGCGTTCGTTCGTTCGTGTCCATCCGCCCGTCCATCTGCTTGTACATGTATATACAAGCCTTGTCTACAAGATATCTGGAGAACTACCCCACGGAATTTCGCCAAACTTGGGTGGAAGCTTCATTGCAATGGGCTCATCAGATTAGGTTTTGGTATGCATGCATGCGTTCGTCTGGGTATGTTGTCTGTCTGCCTGTCCATCTACTAATACATGTATAGACAGGCCTTGTCTGTAAGATATCTGGAGAACTACGGAACGGAATTTCCCCGAACTTGGATGGATTAAGCTTCATCGTGATAGCCTCTGGTGTACTTCACCGGACTTGGATGGAATCTTTATTGGAATGGCCTCAGCATCTTATTATGTTTTAGTGTGCGCGCGTGTTTGGTGTTCATCCGTCTGTCTACTTGTACATGTATAGACACGCCTTGTCTGTAAAATATCTGAAGAACTACTGTATGGAATTTCCCCGAACTTGGATGGCAGCTTTACCGTGATGGCCTCCTCATCTGATTAGATTTTTGTTTGTTTGGGTGCATCCATCTGCTTCTGATGTCCAGCTTTGTTACATGTATGTACAGGACTACTCTTGTCTACAAGATATGTGGATAACTACTGGATGAAATTTCACCAAACTTGGATGGAAGCTTCATTGAAATGGCTTTATGATCCAATTAGGTTTTGGTATGAGCTAGTGCTTGCGTGGGTCCATGCCAAATGTGCTTATCTGTCTGTCCAATTTTTGTTCACTCCATATCTTGGAAACTAATGAAGGCAGATGCATGAAACTTCTATACGGTACAGCATGTATACTATAGGTGTGGCTCTTGTATGTTTTACATCTTTCCTATAATGTGATCAGTTTCGAAATAGTTGATGCTTCACAATTACATGTATTTCACATTGGTTGGACGATCCACTCATTGCTATATAAATCCTGACTCCTCACTGGGTTACTGCAACAATGAAAATCGCCTCTTTGTAATTAATATTTTTAGATGCACAGCTTTGCTTAGGATACTTATTGCTACATTCATTTTATAGCACTTTCCCTTAAATTATGTGCCCACTCAAGGCAAGGTGGGAGGTTGGGGGAGAGTTTTTGCTTAAAAAAACAACCAGCAAAAGCTTCTTGTCGGAGCGGCAACTCAAGGGTCAAAGCGGAACCTCTAGTTATAGGAATTGCTTAATGTGCATCACTTTTCATCACTTTCCCGTTTTGGTAACCTTTATAGTATAAGTAGCAAGTTCAGGTATCCATACGCGCTAACACCCCTATTGCAGACTTCATTTATTTATGTGACAGCCAGCAGGCGATCTTTATCGGTACTTTGAGGTGACGTAGGTCTGTTTTCTTGATGTGACATATTAAATTGAACTAGCGACTTACCTGCTAGGGGTTATATCTTCAGATGTAAAGTATAAACGAATTATGAGACGTTTTTGCTGAAGGAGAATTAAATCTCTAAATCGAACTTGATAACGAAAAGTGCGACAGGCGCAATTTACAACAACAACGACCACGTGTGTGATCATTAGAGCATTTCCACAAAGTGGATGCTCTTATGTTTTCATGAGAAACGGATCCGCCGCCGCCGCCGCCGCCGCCGCCGCGACTTAAAACGTGAATATCTCTGAAACCGTTAAATATTTTCGGGTCAGACTTGGTGTGCTATCTCCTTAGGCCTGGGAAATTTGTTTGGTTGTGTTTCGATACCTGCTGCTCACCACTAGGTGGCGTTGTAGTCAGAGCCTAGGTAAATCTTTCTCTGACGATTTCGTCTGAACGGCTTATCTGATTTCTTTGAAATTTTATTACAATGGTCTTGAAGGATAGTCAATGTGCTGAAGAGGTTTTGGTGTAGCTGGCATAATTATAAAGGCAAGTTTTTTGCATCTAAAAAAAAAAGTTTTTCGTGAAATGAAAATTCACCAATTCGCTTCGAGAAATATTTAAAAACTGTTCTATTCTAGGTTGCCAAGCATAAATATAGGATTTCCGACATGATAATTCCCTTTCGATGTGAACCAAATTGCCATTTAAATGAAAAATCTCATTTATCTGACTTAACGTCAAAACCTCCAAAACCATTATCATGATTAAAGTTTTTTTCCATTGAACTCTTCATGTGCCATCTTCCTAGGGCTTTAGATTTCACCGCTTGTTTTTTGTGGCATATTTGGTTGTCACTAGGTGGCGCTATAGACGTGAATGCAGGTAAACATGTGTAACATCATATCTTCTGAACGTGTTTGATTTCCATGAAATTTGGGTATAATGATCTTGCAAGATAGGCAAAGAACTGACAAGATGTTGGTGGTGTTGGCGAATCATGGAGACGTGTTTTTGCAACTCAAAATAAGATTTTGTTTTCGCAAAAATGGAAATTTGCTTCTTAATCAGGGAAAAGTAATTACATTTTGCTGAACATGAATGTAACATTCCCAGTGTTATAATTCACATCTCTTGTAGGGCCAAATGGCCATATTTTTAAATATATGAAATTCTCATGACTTGAGTCCAATATCTACATTCCCCAGGCCACATCTTAGAAGTTTGCTTCATCATGTAGGTTCGTGATATTGTTCATCATTGGGTGGCACTATAGACAGTAATCTTATATAGCACAATTTATTAGTATTTCATCTGTTCATGAAGTTTATTATTGTCAGACGGACGAAGGATTTCAAAGGACTGAAAGTTTTGTTGTTTTTTTTTATTGAAATTGAAGGGCCATCTCTCGTACGGATTTTGCAGTCCATCAACATAATGCTTAATTTATATCTCATTCTACATTCGTTTTTACAATTACTAATTTTATTAACATCATGGTTTAAAAATGGATTGAAAGGACATTGGTGCTTTTACCACTGGCATAATCATGTGACATGGGTAAAGTCAGCTAAATATATCTAAATCTAGGCTACATCAACCCCTGCTTACACACATAACTAAAATGCAGTCAGAGAAAATATGTTGCCATCAGTGTATGGTCAGTATGAAGAATTGCATAGATTCAAGTGGGCTTGAAGTCAGGCCATTTTGGTCAAATAGACATATTGTACCACTAATATTCTGCTTTACCTTTAAATCAAGCCTCATATTGCAAGCCTGTATGTTGATTATTCAGTTAATACAACCTGTTATGGTTGACTTGTTGTATAATGCACTTTACATAAGTGGACAATGAGACTGCTTGTGTCAGCAAAGTAAACACTTCATTTCCGAATCAGTGCTTCGAAGATTTTTGAAGTGGAACTTACATACCTGCTATATGGCACATCACACCTGGGAAATTTTTACATGCATATCTAATTGAAGTAATCCATTGGAACCACTGATGATTTTCCAATAATAGAGAAGAAAAGCAACTCCGAGTAGGGATGACAATTTCATTCTGTATATTCTGCTATTAGTTATAGCATCTTCAGCAGTGAACAAAGTTACAAACAGCTCCATACACACAGTATGTATACAAGGCATAATGTGTACTTAGCCAATACACATTTATGAATAGGTAAGCCAGTAAATTATGTCAGTCAGGTTGGACGGATATTGAGACGTTGTCATTTTCAGAAATAGTTAAATGTTAAGCGATAACCTGTCAGCGATCTCCAAATGATGTGATTCAGGTGATACAATACACACTCTAATTGATGAAACCAATAAATAATCTGCTCATCTGGCAAGAACAAAGTAAACTGTGCATATATGAATAAAGTATGGTGATATAGTGAGTATGTACCTACATTGAATATTTCTACATGTCATGGAGTTTGGATAAGGACTGTCATTTTAAGATAATATAGGTATAATTTTCTTAGCAATCCACTTCAGAGTTGATGGAAACCTACAAATGTTGTAACTCGCATGTTTCATAGTTGTATATATTTCCATGCGAGTTACAACATTTGTGGAGTGTGTATTGTAACACATGAATCACACCATTTGTAGATCACTGTCAGGTTATCGCTTAACATTTTACAATTTCTGAAAATGGCGGCATTTTAATATCCGTCCAACCTGACTGACATAATTCACTGGATTACCTATTCATAAATGTGTATTGGCTAAAATCACATTATGCATTGTATACATATGCTGTGCGTATAGAGCTGCTTGTAACTTTGTTCACTGCTTAAGATGCTAGAACTAATAGCGAAATACACAGAATAAAATTGTGTGTTGTCTTACTGATTAAAAAAAGTGTTTACACCCCAAGCCGATGCTCTAGGAAGCCTAATTGGAGAGCAACAAGATCGACAATTTTCCGATCAAAACATATAGAACAATTAATTGTCGACAAGAACAATAAAAAAGATTTCCTGAAGAAGTGGGATCCCCTGGCAGACCTCGACACTTAACTAATATATATAGTGTAGAAATATATTATAGGATCACCTTATGATGTTATTCACGATGTTTTTTTATCAGTATTTGTATGCAAGAAAATGACCTATATATAACACATTAAAATACCACACTACAGCATTCTATATTCCAAACATAAAAACACGTGAGGGTGTGGCGGAGAATGTAAAATCGTGACACCTAATGTAAGAAAAAATGCCCAATGGTTCGTCCAGGGTTAATAAAAATTGTGATCCCTACTCGGAGTTGATTTTCTTCTCTATAATTGAAGTAAAATGGTGTGTTCTGGTGCAGTTTGACAGAATATTTAGATTTCGAAAATGATATTTAATGATGCTCTAAAATGAACTGAATTGTCGGTGTCATCTGTCTGTCTGATCAGAAGCCTTATTAATGAAATTGACTGACATTTACCTGTTTTATCGAGGTCAAATTTAACATTAATAGCAATAATTGTTAAAGGAAGGAAGATGGGCTCTCCAAATTCATCATACTTGTGCAATAGCTGACTGACTAGAAACGTATCCTAGTTGACTGAACCAATTTCTCAAGGTTATATATTTTATATTATAATATAACATGAAATATAGTTAGGCAATCTAAATTGATATCACATATGCAACTGATGATGGATCTGAAGTCTATGAATATGACTGACGTTGACCTATTTTCTTAAGATCAAAAGCTGTATGTATTGTTAAGTCACATTTTAACTGCCAACATACACTCCAAATCTAACATTGTCATCATTTGTTGTGGCTGTGATTGTCTTCCAGAACAATCTAGCGAATTTTGCATGTGTTCCAACAGCCTCAGCTTTCAACAGTAAGTTAAAACCATGCTGTATCGGATGAGCTGTTGAAACACCCTCCATTTTCTAGCTCTGACATACTGCATCACTCTCGAAATATGGGTACCATGACAGTGATGGCTCACACAGCCAGTGAAGGTTCCTGATTTACATTGAATGTCGTTATTGCCTAATTAGTATTAGCAGCATTTTACAACAATAACAATTCGCTGACTTCCAGCGAAAAATTATAGTGAAAGGTATATATATATATTTTTTCATTTTTATTTGCTGGCATTGTTTCAGATAGAATACTATAGCCTAGTTAATAAAATCAGGAATAAAAAGGGGGTTAAAATCTTTATGTTCAAACTTTCATGGCAAATATAAAAGTGGCAATTTGAACTTTTATTTTTATTCGATTGTTTTTATGTCGGTGGGCCCATGAAACGCAAAATTATGTAAGTGTTGCCTCACACTGGGTTTCGCCCATTGGTGAAGAAATCCCTTCTCAGAGGCACTTCTACCAGTGATGATTCCTGATTGCTCATCCTCCAGGGGTATGTGCCCCACACACTGTTCCATCCTAAAAAAAATGCCACCCCTAATAGGGGGTGTGCCCAAACTGGGGGAGATCTAAAGCCCTGTGAGTACCAAATTATGTGTTACAAAACCGGGAAATGCTCTTCGCCCGTTTTTCAAACAAGCTTTCATTTTGGTTACGACTTCTTCAAACGTCCCAAAGCTATTCTGTTTGATAAAAGCTAACTGAAACTACCTTCCAAGGGAAATTTCAAATATATTTGATGGAACCCTATAGCCATACTTGGACTTCGTCGGGCTCAGGTGGGGCGGGCACGGGGTTGGGGGTTGGGGGTTGGGGGGTTGATTAAAAAAATTCCTGTTTAGCATCATTGTTTTTAATAAATCTGGGTAGTGAGGGAGGATTTTTAGTGGCTTGTGTGGATAAAATTATCAGCAAACCTTGCCTTAGTAGTTGGGTTTTCTGTTCTGAATAAAGCAGCTTGCATCCATCGTCTTTCTGCTCTGCTGTTTGCCTTGATAATTGGAGATACAAAACGTTGGTTGGCGACAATTACGATAATAGACTTTAATGGAAAGCTGAATTGTCAAGTGTTAAACAAACCAGTCGTTTACTATAAAATATAGTTCTGGGCGCTTAGAAGAAGAAATGTAAAAAAAAACAAGAACAAAACGCTGCTTACATGTACAATATGGCATTTAGTGAGGCAGCTCAATAAACTGTTGATCACACTGCTCTCGTGATATAACTGATCATTTTTTTCCAGAACATTACAGAGCTGAGGGGTTCAAGCACCTCTGGTACCTCATGTTTTTACCTCTTTCTTACTGTAGACGTTTCCTGCCAAAAGCAAACGTTTCCGGTAGTAATATTCAAAACTTTTAAACGTTTCCGGTTTAAGAGAAAACGTTTCCGGTATGTAGTCTATTTCAACCAATCAAAACAGTCCTTACAAATTAGAGTCTCTTTGGCACCGGGACAACTTGCGCGTAACGGCGGGCCGACCAGCGAATGGTTTGTTGAACAATATGACGATCATCTGCCTGGCACAGTTCAAGTTGCCTCACACAGGAGGAAATGCGGATTGTGTGTCCTCAAAAAACCGTTGCTCGGCTGTGTGCGCCAGGTTTGGGATATATAATATATGCGCGAATATTTGTAAGGGTTATTTTGATTGGTTAAAGCAGACTACATACCGGAAACGTTTTGCCAGAGGACTTTCAGTAGTAGGTAGACGGCATTTCGAGTCAGTGGCTCGTCAGTGCGCATGCGCGAGAAAGTGGTGTGCGCAGAAATGAGGTCATGAGGAAGTGTGCCCAGGAGTGTTTTGCGCAAGTGTATGACGTCACTTCCGGTCTGGATGAATAGGGCGTGACCTTGGGCCATGGATTCCTCCGCGGTGATGCGGTCTGGCGGTGATGCGGTCTGCCTCCGCGGACCGAAAGTAGTCCCAAAACCGTGGGTTTTTGTGAGAACTAATGTTGGGCTACTAATGGGCCGGTGGAGTCGTATGAGGTATCTGTGTGAAGCATTCGTGAGGGAGCCTCCAACTGGACTAGTGTGTCGTTCGTTGTCAACATTCGGCGCATGTGCAGACAGGGAATTGTGGGAAAAGGGTATGGAAATAGACGTTTTGGGGTCTAGGTGAGCCACTAATGGTCCGATGGAGTCGAGTGAGGTATCAATGTGAAGCAGTCGTGAAGGAGCATCGGCCTGGACTAGTGTGTCGTTCGTGTTCGACGTTCTGCGCATGCGCAGACAGGGAATATTGGGAAAAGCTTATGGAAATAGACATGTTGTGGTCGAGGTGGGCCACAAGTGGGCCGATGGGATCGAGTGAGGTATCCATGTGAAGCCTATGTGACATCCACCTGGACTAGTGTGTCGTTAGTGTTCAACATTCTGCTGCGCATGTCACGTGGTTTGTGACGTCACTTCCGGTTTTCAGAATGACTTCGGAACACAGAAGAGTTCTAAGTTTTTCCTTAGATGTATGGAATGTATGTACTAGAACATCCGGGAAATCTTCAACATCCTGGAGCTTTTCTACATCCGGGACCTCTTCCACATCCGGGTTTTCCCCGGCCCGGCCGCAGCGCGCGGGTTATCCAGCCAAGTGCGCGCTCGCGGGTTATCCGGAAGTGTGCAAGGGCACTATATCACATCGGGGTATATATTTCATCCAAGTATAGCGGAAAGCGGTTGTCGTGAATAACAACAGGTTCAGCAATGTTTATACAGTTTATTATCCCTAATGTTACATCATACCCAGGCTGGGGGAGCCGCCCTGGGTATTTTTAGTATGTTCATAGAAAAACAAATAGAAATATCAAACACCATGTGTTATTATTTAACGCACCGTCATATTAGGTACAAGTGTTTACTGAGCTCAAGTCAGCGATCACATCAGTGCAAGGGTGACGCATCCAGCCGATGGGGGTGGTCGGTCAGCTTGGTAACGAAGAACGTAGCATTGGTGACCCTCTCGACGACCCATTGTGTGTTGGGGCGTTGACGATGTGCCCATCTCAATGGATCCACGGTGTCCAGTTTCTCCAGCATCGTCTCTAGCGACGCCTGGTTAATGATGGTGAACGGCTGGTCAAACACATGGCGGTTATTGGCGGTACGTAAGATGTACCCGAAAGCGACATTCAATTTGAAGACCGTAGCTTGGCCATTGAAGATGGCTTCCACGTAGCTGCGTAGACGGGTGATGTCGGTCAGTGGGAAATTGTAGATATCTGGAATGGGGCGATCACGGTGGAAATCGTGCCGTATCATGAGCCATTGGCGCCGATAGATGTCACTCACTCGATGGGCGTCCTGTAACAGATCGCTAGGAACATCCACTGCATCTTCCAGAAAATGTTCGATGTCGTCAGGCGTATGACTGGCAACAGTAATGCTAGGGACTGGCTGGATATCTAGGCTCTTCTGAACTGTGGGTATAGGCGGGCTCTCTGTGATCGCACCACTAGTGGCATTCGTCACTACGGGCTTATCTTCACTGGGTCTGACCCTCCTGGGTGCCTCTTTAGTGGGAAGTTGTCGCCCAAACCGTAGGGACGGAGTATGAATCAAACGCTGATGCCGTCTTAAATGAATGGGTCGTTTGTCGTCCCAATGGTTGCGTTGTTCCGTCGTCCCCTCGTGGAATGAGCCTTTATGGCGCAGTAAATTATCCTCCCGATTGAATGATCGTGCGCAGGCAGGTTGTACAAGTATACCGTGCATCGCTATGGGTGGAGGTCTCATGGCGTCGTAAATTATCTAGACGAGTAAACTGCTTCTGGCAAGCTGTGCAAGGGAACATCCTGCTGGTGAGGTTGCACTGGTGAGACTCAGGCAAGTAGCTCCTCTCGTCAGATAGGCTCAGGCTGGTCAGGAAGGCTCATGCTGGTTATTTCAAGCAGGCGAATGAATGCAGCAATCCCTTAAAAAATCTCACTTTTATACACCTACATAGAAGTGCCCGGATGCAGGCGCGGACGTCAGCGAAATTCTGGCGGGAAAAACCCCACAGACAGGTCAGTACATGCATACCTATCATGTTCCCAGGTGACGCCCCATTCACCCAGACCCTCATACATAGAAAAAAAACACGGACAGGTCAGTACATGCATACCTATCATGTTTCCAGGTGACGCCCCATTCACCCAGACCCTCATACATAGAAAAATAAACACGGACAGGTCAGTACATGCATTCCTATCATGTTTCCTACGCAGGTCAAACCCGATTCACGCATAATCTTTGTTGTTGTTGCTCTCTTTTTTGGACTAACTAATCAGAATAGTACGTATCACGGAATACACCCGTAGAGCTACGTCTAGGCGCGCATGTGTGACATGGTCTATAAAACAAGTCCCTCTGGATCCCACACCCCCATTCCTACGGTTGCAGAAGCATGACGGACACCCATCCCTATGCGACTCGCATTTTACAGCATGCTACCGTGGTTAATTCACTCACGGGTTACCGAGCAGTGGTTGGGTCCATGTTTGTAGATGGCACCAACAACGAGGGGCGACGCCAGATCCTGAAAGAGTTCACAGAAGCGGTCATCGACAGAATGCACTCGATGGAGAGGTGTACCATCAATCACCACTACTGGACTATGACAGCCATCCTTGATTCTCGGGCTATGGACAACGAGCGCTCCCGCAACAACCGGCGACGGCTGGTTGGCCTAGTAATGGTCTGTGCCCTATTGACCCTGACGATGTGGCATTGGCAGTGGGACCTGACCATAAATACGAGGGTCAGACACAGTGCGCCTCATTCACCGATCGTCATTGGGTCAACCATGTCACCGAGGGACCTGACCATAAATACGAGAGACAGTCAGAGTGTGTGTCATTCACCGTTCGTCATTGGGTCAACCATGTCACCAGTTCTACGAGCCATCCTTCCCCTTACACCCCGGGTGGGGTTACACGTCTATGAAGATAAAGTCACCCTCGTGGAAGACCGAGGAGATGTTTGCTGATCGCGCGCTGAACGTATCGAATACGGTTACGCTACACCGTGACAGCTGGACAAAATTTAAACGGGTGTTGATTGGTGAGCTCGACGGAAACCTCATCTACATAGACAATGCCATATACGTACACCGGGGACCCTTCTTCCCACGCCTGGGCCGTTACCAAGACCCTACGCGAGGCTTCACCCTAGAACCCGATCTGTGGACAGCCTTCGAGAAAGTGGTGCCTATTGTGGACCAGCTGTTTACACCGGACGAGCGGTCATCAGACGAGTTGGAGTGGGCTCGTGCCTTGAGAGAAGCAGCGGCAGAACCCAATGAACACATTTCTAGCAATGAAGCGGAGGCAGACGACGATGCCATTGATTACCCGGCTAGACTCAGTCAGCCCAGTGACATGACCACCCGAGCCTTTGATCTCACGTCATGAACTTTTTCTCCCTATAAATACGAGAGACAGTCAAATCTGGTACCATTCACGTACTGAACATAACGGAACATATAATACTGGAGTGTCTGGCTTGACCCCCGAGGTTTTCCTGCACGTTTTATGCGAATAAGGTCGATATCATGGAGAAGGTGGGAGATATCTGTGATGCAGATCCTACACAACCGTGCCCGGCCCACATTCGTCTGTCACGGGAGGGCTGGACCAAATTAAAACGGGTGTTGTCTGGTGAGCTGGACGGCGACCTCATCCACTTGTGTCATGATGTGTACATCCGACGCGGCTCTTCCTTTGCTCAATTGGCTCGGCTAGATGGGGGTACAGTGCATTTTACCCTTCACCCTGATCTATGGTCTGCATTGGAAGATGGCGTGGCAGATGTGGATCAAGTGCTTATCAAGCGGTCATCAGACAAGCTGGACTGGTCATTTATCATGGACACTCTGCTGGCAGAAGCCAACGAAGAAAATCAGAAAGAAACTCCGGCCCAACATATACCCGTTATAAATAAACGATAGAGCCAGGGTCCATCATCATTTGTCACCATGAAGAGCTGGGAGAAGGTGTTGGATAACTTATACTACAGTCCCGACAGTCCGGCGGCCTATAGTGCATTGACGGCTCTCTATCGAGAGACCAAACCCCAGGGGATACAACGTGCCCAAGTCCGAGATTGGTTAAGAAAACAAGACACCTATACCTTACATCGAGCTGCCCGTCGCAATTTTCTACGGAACCGGGTCATCGTGGGAGGACTAGATGCCCAATGGCAAGCGGATTTGGTCAACATGAGCGCCTTTGCCAAACACAACGATGGGAATCGATATATCTTGACGAGCATCGATATCCTGTCGAAGTTTCGTGGGTGGTACCCATCCGGACGAAAACGGGGACGAATCTCATAGCGGTGTTCAAGGACATCTTCAAGACCGGGCGTTCCAACAGTCTCTGAAAGCCCAGAAGGTATTTTTCTTCCATACGTACAACGAGACCAAGGCTTCCGTGGTGGAAAGATTCAACAGGACATTCAAAGGTCGCATGTATAAATATTTCTATAAGAATACAAGACGGTACATCGATGTTCTCCCGAAACTTGTGAGTGGTTACAATCGAGCCTATCCCCGGCGTATACAGGGAGCCCCCATTACCGTCGCCCAACGCAACGAAGCCCATGTTCTGCGTGTCTTGTACCCAAGCAATCGCAGCGAACGCCGAAGGAGGTGTTCAAGATCGGGGACCCTGTACGGATCAGTAAGGTCAAGGGCAAGTTCGAGAAAAGTTACTTACCCAAATGGAGCGATGAGCACTTCCTGATTAAACGGCGCCTACCCCGACATCAGCGAGTCTATGAACTGGAAGTTGCTCAAGGGGAACCGTTGCTAGGGGCGTTTTACGAGATGGAATTGCAGCCTGTCGTAAAAACAAAGCAAGCCTACTACACGGTGGAGCAGATTTTGAAAACGGAACATCGACGTGGCAAACTATTTCATTTCGTCAAATGGCAAGGCTGGCCCAGTTCCTTTAATTCCTGGGTCGCGACCAACCAGGTGAAACGACTATAAAGCCAGACATCACTGCCGTCATCTTTCATTCCACGTTCGACCACGGAGCTATGGACAAACAGCAGCTGCCTTTGAACACAGCGTCTCCCAAAACGCGCAAAGCGCAAGTAGGCTTTGTGGTGATATTGCTAACCCTGTTGAGTGTGTTGTACGGATGTGTGTTTTACGACGTAGCCTATGTCAACACGCTACTTAACCAACTGAGAACTCCAACCACCAGTCAAACCAGTCTACAGATAGCACCAGTCAACCCTGTATCGAGCCCAGTCATCACCACCACCACACCACGTGTACAAGCCACATCGAGATCCACACCAAGTATACAGTCCACACCTACACCAAGTACACCCACCACGTCTGAAAACCCACCGGATTTCATCGCTCACAGTGAACAGACAACGACGACCGACATTGTACCCACCACCACTCCAGTTCACTCGTACCAAATTTACAAGAGCGGGTTACCACGACAGCGGATACACCTCCAACCATGGACACTCGGTGGCAGCATCCCTTCACTTGCGTCATCGCAGAACCGACGGGCTCCGGCAAAACGCACTTCGTCAGGAAGCTCCTTCAACACGCCGACAGCATTATCACGCCGCCCATTGCCCGAATCGTGTGGTGTTATGGAGAATGGCAGGCAGCGTATGCAGCAATGCCCCATATCACGTTCGTGGAAGGCCTACCTAACCTGGCCGATTTGGAACCGGGCACTTTGGTGGTTCTGGATGATCTCATGGCGGAGACCGATGCGCGGGTCACCCGACTCTTTACCAAAGGCAACCATCATCGACGGCTCAGCATCATCTACATTGTGCAGAATCTGTTCAGTAAAAACAAAGAACATCGGAACATCAGCTTAAATGGCCACTACCTGGTGGTCTTTAAAAACCCCAGAGATACCACTCAACTGCTGCACCTGGCGAGAAAGATGTATCCCGGCCGCACACCGTTTGCGTTGGAAGCCTTTAAAGATGCCACAACCCCTCAGCACGGGTATATGCTCTTCGACCTCAAGCAAGCCACCTCTGACCACCTTCGACTACGGACCGGCATCTTTCCCGGAGAGACCGATCACGTGTACATGCAAAAATAATGTGAACACACCCACAGTAGCTCCCCCAGCTGGAGTTTGTGTGTTTGATGATGGGGACAATAAAAAGAATTAATACCACAGCATGGTTGACTTTGTCTCTGTTCTCTGAGGTAGATAAAAAGAGCAGAGTTGTGGGTTCTAGCATTAGTTGTACATGATGTCTGCGCGAGTACGGAAGCACGCTCCGACGCTCCGTGTATTGAAGACGGCCCCACCCGAGTTGGTCCGAACCATTGTACGCGGTGCGGACCCTGACCGTGTACGCTGTCTGTGCGAAATCGGGTACAACCTGTTAAAAGGCAACGTACCACTGACTCCGGCTCAGAAGACCAAGTTGGCCAAGCATGAGACAGGTCTCCGAACCCTAGTCCAGAAGCGAGTCTCTCAAACACAAAAGAAAAAGGTGTTACAGAAAGGCGGCTTTCTCGGGGCCATCTTAGCACCGTTGGCCGCTTCCGTGTTGGGTCCAGTATTGGGTGGACTCTTCGGCCGACAATAAACCACACGAAAAAAATGGTCCTCGTCGAACCACGGTTCCTTCAAAACCTCCAAATCACCCTACCCTGTTCCACCTACGGTGAAGACCATAAACACCCTCGATGAAGAGATCGGGGTTAAGCGACAGTGAGAAAGTACAACGGTACAATGAGACGCTTCAACGGTACATGACGTTCATGGACCAATACAAAACCCTCTCTACCCCAGCACCACCACCACCACCACGCGACACACCGCCGACCTCAGCACCGCTCCAACAGCCGCCATTACCAGGGGTACCACCCACAGCCCCACAGTGGGTCGAAGACGAAGTGCTGAAGAGTGTACCTGCATCGTTCAAGAAACAAGCTGGCCTGGTATTACAACGGATGAAACAGAATTCTAACATGACTTGGAATGATAAAGGTGAACTCCTGGTACAGAATCAGGTGGTCCCCGGGACCCACATGACGGATTTAGTGAATGACCTGATGCGTCAACGCAGGTTGCACACGGATCCTCGAGGATGGGAGGTCTTCGATGCAGCGGACCCAGCAATCGCCGAGTGGCCCGCTACTTTCTTGGGAAGCCGAATGGGAACCGGAGTCACCCACCAAAACACCACCACAACGGGCACCTTCTTTTCACGCCTTTAAAAAAAACACCCTTGATCAAGACACCCCACATTTCCAGAGCCGTGACACGTAGCAAGTCACTGCAACGAATACGACGCCGGACACAACCGCTCAAGGCCTGGAACACCTATTAAAGCCAACAGCAGCAGCAGGATAGCTCAGTCACCATGTTTTACCTCACTCTACCCAGTAACAGTTCGCTGGATGTGATTCCTGACAACACCGTGGCTAAATACGTGACCCAATTACCGCAACCGTTGCATTTACATGGACGCTGGGAATGTGGCCTCGTGGGTATCCAATACCCTTACTCGTGGTACAACGTGCGAGCCAATGAAGAGTGGTACGAGGTGACCTACGAAGGCAAAAACACCTGACTCACCCTCCCCGAAGGCCAATACGATACCCCCAAGGAGTTCATGCAGGGGCTGACAAGACTGTTGCGTTATAAGGCTCTACGGGAGGTCACGAATACTTCAACACCCATCAAATCCTTTCCTTTCAAGAATCACCTGGGCTTCGATTACGACGCACCCACAAGGCACAGATCCTCCTCAACGCCAACGTGGGTGTCGTACTGAGTCCTATCCTTCAGCAAATGCTGGGTCTCGCTCACCCGACATACACGGGTCCATCCGAGGACCATGGCAAGATCTCGATGGATATGAAGTCGGGTATGTGCGGACTACTCGGACGTGGTCGACAACCACATCGTGGGCGATATCAACACACCTCTGTTACGGGTGGTCCCCATTAAAAAGACGTATGGGGATCAAGTCACCCACAGTTTCACCCACATGCTCTACCTACCCGTACGACAAACCGACATCAACACTATCACCATGGATATAAGAGATGACACGGGACGACCGATGGCATTCGAACGAGGAAAGGCGATGCTGACACTTCATTTTCGACAAGCACGTACTCCCCACTTTGTATAATGAAGGTCACTTACGAGTGCACGCAGCTATATGGACTATTATGCCCAACAGGCAGGGGGTGGCCTTCCCGTCTTTAGTGGTGCACGCATGCAACGAGGACATGAGCTGGGGAACATACTCGGGAGTATCGTTAAAACGTTCCTGCCCTTGTTGACGCGTGGAGTGAAAAAGATCAGCAAACAAGCGGTACGCAGTGGACTGCGAGTGGCCGGTGATGTCTTGGCGGGGGGCGGGGGGGTACGGCACCCTAAGAAGCCTTGACACGCCGGGTTCAAGAAGCGGGAGGCGTCTTGGTGGCCAAAGCACAACGCACCGTAGGGAATAATAGACCTGCACCACACAAACCACGCATCAGTCGATGTCCGACCCAGCGACGACGCACATGGAAGACCCAGGATATCTTTTCTTAAACGTGTCCTTAATCCACGCAGAGTCCTGCCCCTCCACCAATAGTGAATTTGATTTGTGGACCGTACCGCCCACAGAGACCAGTGCCGAACAAGGATTATGGGTGGAGCAACTCTCGCTCGCATTTATGAGTTCATTCTCGAAGCGTACTTTGCCCTCCACGTCTCACAAAATCTGGCCCAAGGTCTTGTCGTCGGAATTTGACTGATGAATTAGGGCGACATCATCACCATCGGCCCTCGTGCGATGGGTGGGTGTTCCCGCTGTCTCGATACTGGCCTACGGGTTCCTCTACCGGAAAACGTGGCTGCGGAACAGGGTGTCGTGTGCGTTGGTGTCGCATCAACTGATTGCTCAGTTTGAAAAGCCGACCACATTCTTCGCATGGAGGCTTGAATGGCCCATGAATTGAACGTTCATGGCGCTGTAAATGACCCGGGCGCTGAAACGACAGTGTACATATCGTACAGATATACCGGGCGGTTCCGTCGTGCTTGGTAGCCTCATGGCGGCGCAAGTCGTGCAGACGAGTGAATGATTTCGAGCACGTAGTACAGGTGAACATCTTGGTGGTTGACAGAGTCTCTGATGAAACGGCCAGGCCTCTTTCCTTTTATAGCACACTAGCTGGTGATCTATTTTTAGCACACTCAGTTCAAGTACCTCCAAGTCGAGCACCGAGATGTACTGGTGTACAACTCAGCCGCAATGCGCGCGTGTGTGTGTTTGTGTTTGTGTCCATCCGTGCACAATGTCGAATTACGCTGTCTCCGAAAACTTCCTCTCATCGCATCAATATGCTCAGACCCATTCAATATAAACACAACCAAGAGACATCAACAACAACAGGCACATTGCGTAATGCACGTTTAATTATCCTCACACCACAAAGCTACGTGGGCGCGAGACAAGGTGTTCACGGTTTGGCACGGTGCCAGCTGGCACGGTGGCAAACCGTGACGTCAGCGCAGAATCTTTCCTTCGTGGAGCAGCGGCGCCAGGTGTACGGCACGTGGGCTCACTCACACGGACAGGTAGGCGCCAGACCAGGTGTTCACGGTTTGGCACGATGCCAGCTCAATATTTGTCATGTATTATACAATGATGAGGGACACGTGTTCATTCCTATATGTACAGGCACCACCACCGCCGGGCGTTTACGCCCGTCAACGCCCGGTGGTGGTGGTAGTTCCCGTGGGGCGGATATCGGCCATTTTACATCCGGGACCTTGTCAACATACAGGTTTCCCAGAGGATTTTCCCGTCGTTCGCCCGTCTTACATCCGGGTGCTGTGGTTTTACATCCGGGTCCTCATCTTACATCCGTTTTTTCATGTTTACTGTCACATGACCGGAACCGGAAGCTGTCACAAGACAGGCGGCGCCCCAATATTGACTTACTACTTCTGACAGGGGGCGCCACCTGTCTTGTGACAACTTCCGGTTCCGGTCACGTGACAGTAAACATGAAAAACCCGGATGTAAGATGAGAACCCGGATATAAAACCACAGTACCCGGATGGAAGACGGCGGAAAGACGGGAAAAACCCACTGAGAAACCCGGATGTTGACAAGGTCCCGGATGTAAAATCGCCAAGATCCGCCCCACGGGGACTACCACCACCACCGGGCGTTGACGGGCGTCAACGCTCGGTGGTGCTGGTGTCTGTACATATAGGAATGAACACGTGTCCCTCATCATTGTATAATACATGACAAATATTGAGCTGGCATCGTGCCATACCGTGAACACCTGGTCTGGCGCCTACGTGTCTGTGTGATTGAGCTCACGTGCCGTACCACTGGCTCCGCTGCTCCGCGAAGGAAAAATTCTTCGCTGTAGTCACAATTTGGCACCGTGCCACCTGGCATCGTGCCAAACCGTGAACACATGGTCTGGCGCCTACGTGTCTGTGTGGTGTGAGGATAATAAAACGTGTATTACGCAATGTGCCTGTTGTTGTTGATGTCTCTTGGGTGTGTTTATATTGAATGGGTCTGAGCATATTGATGCGATGGTAGGAAGTTTTCGGAGACCGCGTAATTCGACATTGTGCACGGATGGACACAAATACACAAATACGCGCGCGCAATGCGGCTCAGCCGTACACCAGTACATCTCGGTCCTCGACTTGGAGGTACGTGAACTGACTGTGCTAAAAATAGATCGCTCGCTAGCGTGCTATAAAAGGAAAGCGGCCTGGCCGTTTCATCAGACACTCTGTCAACCACAGATGTTCACTTGTACTACGTGCTCGAAATCATTCGCTCGTCTGCACGACTTGCGCCGCCTTGAGGCTACCAAGAACCACGGAACGCCCGGTATAGCTGTACAATATGTACACTGTCGTTTCAGCGCCCGGATCATTTACAGCGCCATGAACGTCCAGTTCATGGGCCACCCAAGCGTCCATGCGAAGAATGTGGTCGGCTTTTCAAACTGACCAGTCAGTTGCTGCGACGCCAACGCACACGACACCCTGTTCCGCAGCCACGTTTGCAGGTAGAGAAGCCCGTAGGCACCAGTATCGAGACAGCGGGAACTCCCACGGATCGCACGAGGGCCGATGATGATGATGTCGCCCTAATTCCGCAGTCAAATTCTGACGACAAGACCTTGGCACAGATTTTGCGCGACGTGGAGGGCAAAGTACACTTCGAGGACGAACCCATCAATGTTCCTAGCGATCTGTTACACGAAGACCATCCAGTGAGTGACATCTATCGGCGTCATTGGCCCATGATCCGGCACTGTTTCCATCGTCATCGCCCTATTCAAGATATCTACAATTTCCGACTGACCGACATCGCCCGTCTACTCAGCTACGTGGAAGCCATCTTCATTGACCAAGCGACGGCTTTCAAGTTGAATCTGGCGTTTGGTTATGTGCTGCAGCTAAAAAGATAGACCAAGTCCGATACTTTTACCCCAGCAGTAACTTCCTGGTATTTGACCAACCGTTTACCATCATTAACCTGGCGTCGCTAGAGACGATGCTGGAGAAACTGGACACAGTGAATCCCTTGGAATGGGCCCAACAACAACGCCCCAACACCAAGTGGATAGTGAAGAGGGTGACCAATGTTACGTTTTTCGTTACCAAGCTAACCGACCACTCCTTCGGTTGAACGCGTCACCCGTGCACTGATGAATGCCACAACGTGCTGTACATACTCTATATTTCTACATGCTGATCGTTGACTTGAATTCAGTAAACACTTGTACCTATTGTGACGGTGTGTTAAACAATAAAACATGGTGTTTGATATTTCAATTTGTTTTGCTGTGAACATACTAAGCATACCCAGGGCGCTCCCCCAGCGTGGGTATGATGTAACATTTGGGATAATAAAATGTATAAACATTGCTGAACTTGTTGTTATTCACGACCACCGCTATTCTCTATACTTGGATGAAATGTATACCCCGATGTGATATAGTGCCCATGCACACGTCCGAAACTTCCCTTTTACTACTAGTCCACAACTGCACATGTGCAGAAAGACGTCATTTCCACCACCCAGCCCTTCCAATAGGAGCCACGAGTGTTTCACATTGATACCTCCCCCGATTATTATACAACACAGATATGGTCTAATTCAGGACAGATATTGTATAATACAAGACAGATATGGTATAATGCAGGACATATTGTATAATACAGGACATATATGGTATAAAACAGGTCAGATATTGTATAATACTGGACAAATATGGTATAATGCAGGACAGATATGGCACAATACAGGACAGATATTGTATAATACAGCACATATATGGTATAGTACAGGGCAGATACTTTACAATACAGGACATAAATGGTGCAATACAGGACAGATATGGTATAACACAGGACAGATATGGTATAATACAGGACATATTTGGTAAAATACAGGACAGATATTGCATAGCACATGACAAATATGGTATACCACAGCACAGATATGGTATAATTCAGGAGAGCCATGGTATAATGCAGCACAGATTTGGTATAATGCAGGACAGATATGGTATAATACAGCAAAGATATGGTATAATGCAGAACAGATATGGTATAATACAGCAAATATATCCACCAAGCAGTGAAGGTGTTAGGCCTGAAATAAGCTCAGTCGTCAAAGAGAGAGAGAGAGAAAAAAAAATAAGCGTCTAGGTCGGTGAATAAATGACTCAATAAATAAGGGTCATGTATTACACGAATATCAACGTAGACGAGCGCGTACCAAATGCTCTTTAAGGTTCGCTTGCCTACTGTATACAGGTTTAATGGCTGGTAATAAGCCCGATATTTTCATATTCAATCTATCATAAAGATTTCCAATAAAATGTATAGTTGAATGTGCAGAAGGCGAATATGGAATGATTAGTGGCAAATGTGAAGATCTTTTTGGTGCTTTTTTACACATAGGCTTGTGATAGAGTTGAATAACATCGCTTTTAATTTTCCGAAGTTTACGATCAGAATAGCCTCTTTTTCTTAGTGCCTGAATCAAAATAGAGCAAGCCAACTGGCAATCGCATACATTATTACAAATACGCAAAAATCGCAAAAACTGCGATTTAACCCTATCTGGCCTGGGCTTTTTGGGACCTGTCCAGCCCTGGTGGGGGCCGAAATGGCCCCCCCCTAATTATTTTTCTAACCCCTTCAGCTAGGGAGCTGAAACTTATTACACTATACCCTTGGGTCAAGCTCTACCAGAAAATGTAAAAAAATCCAAGATGGCCGCTTTGATGACGTCACAGTGACGTCATTTTCAAAAACGGCATTTTTCGGTCAGACTTTTCTACTTTTTTATTTTTGCAATTTCTCCACAAAAACTGCATGAAAAATCAGCAAATATTAATGTGATATTGAATAAAATAGTTTTTACCCACTTTTCATGGCGGAAAAACAGAAATTTTGAAGAAATATGACAAAAACATCACTTTTCTGGTACCCACGTGGCCGCCATCTTGAATTTACCCATGATCCTCTGCTCAGGGGGTTATGCAAATAGGCTCAAAATGACTCCAATAAGATAAACTATAAAGTCACGGAGTTTCAGCTCTCTATTTTTTGCCGTTCCGGAGATAGTGCAGAAAGTTTGGTAGGGGGGCCATAATGGCGCCCCCCAGGCCTGGTAGGGTTAACAATGCCCGGGAATGTATAATGCGGATGAAAGGAACTCCGGTGCAGCAACTGGTGGCTGTCTGTGGGTTTGAAATAAACTTTAGTATCCAAAATTCCCATGGAATTGAATCGGCTGCCTTTATATACCATTACATCAAGAAATGGAAGAGAATGTAATTGCAGGTTACTCTGTAAGCGGATATTGGGGTTTTGTGAGTTCAAAATATCAACGAAAACATAAAAATCGTCAATACTACCGCCCCAAATTCCAAAAATGTCATCTATGTAACGCTTCCAAAGAAGTGGTTTAATAGGACATTCTGAGAGAGCCTCATTCTCCCATCTGGCCATATATATATTAGCATAGCTGGGCGAAAAACGCTTGCCCATGGCCGTCCCTTTGATTTGAAGGTAGTTGGAGTGGTCGAATACAAAATCATTGCGTTTAAGAGAAATATCAAGTAACTTCATGAACAATGAATCGTTCCGACGGGTAGACGGATTTTTTGCTAATGTATCAGCTATAATCTGGAGGCCATCGTCAGTGTCAATATTGGTGTATAATGATTCAGGGAAGGACTTTCTAAGTTGATCTTTAAAGTTGGAGAAGAGTGGTTTAACATTTCGTGTGCTATTGCTTCGATCGTTAACGCCTATGTTAAGAACAATATGTTTGATATTAGGCATGTGAACTCCACGTAACAAATCAGTTAGTTTCTTAATCGTGAACCCTGCCAAGGCAAAAATATGACAATCTGGTTCCGAAATGGATATCCTATTGAGATTCGAGTCCCCTAGGACCAAATGAGGTTGTTGAATGGAACGAAGTTCATTCCGGAGTTTACCATACCGTGAGAGCCCAGTCCCTCTGATAGCGGGTACGGATGTATTCGTGACTTGATCCGTTGAGCTCGGTCAATACTTGGATGGGTGACCGGGTGCTGTACTGACTGGGCTGATCAGTGTCCAGAATAATAGAAACTGTGGACACTCTCGTGTTCTGGCACATGTAGGCACCGTCGTGATATGACTGAAAAAATGTTGAAAACGACGTTAAATCCTACTCACTCACTCACTCACCTTGATCCGGGGAAGTTTGTTTCTCCATAGAAACTGTTTCTGATTGAAAAAAATCGGAAGCAACAGTCTGAGCTTTTTTGGCTTCACAATCATGAATGGTAATACCCTTTTCCTATGTCGTTTCTTATTATGACCCGGAGACGGGAATGTGGGTGACGATTGAGAGCTATTCGGTAACAGTGGAAAGTCAGATAAAGATTCGCAATCGGGGACGTCCTCATCACGTGCATCTATTTGTGCATGCTCATGAAGCTCACGACATTCTTCAATCTCCAAATTCGAGAAAGAATTCCGTAATGAAATCGGGTAATGCCGAAGCTCATTTCTGGAGGAAGGTGAGTCGTGGTGAATGGAGGGTGTCACAGAATTGTGCGAAGATGGTGACTGAGATGGCCAATGCCCAGAAGAACAATGTATGTTAGGCGGTGGCGAAGATGGTACCCCCGCCCGAGGTACATTTTCCTCATCAGTTTTCGAATGCGAATGGCTTATGTTGTTAATCATCCCGAATACCTTGTCGATCAGGTCAGGCTTAATCTTTTTTGTGTCTACGGGAGAGAGAGCGTTTAGTGGACTCAATGAGCCAAGGAGAAGCTCCATCTGGCAATGTTTGACATAGCTTCTTCAGAAGAGCATCAATGGCGTTATTGTAATGCTGATGAATTGTTTTAGAAGCCGAGGACAAACATTTCTCGAATATGTTGTCAAGTTCTTGACTAATATTCACATTAACTGCAGTCGGATGGATAGACTTCCGAACACGGTCAATTTTGTTTGACAGCCAGGAAGGGCTCTGATTCAGATGGAATAAACTGTTATGGTGTATAAGTTTACAAAGCTCGATACACCATACTAAGATATCTGGGTCGTCCATTGTGCAATGTCTATCTGTTAAATCTTTGCGAAAAACACGCAAATCTGGACCAAACTTAGTAGCCTTACTGGCGATAATAGTGACCTTCATGTTTAGAAAGTCTAACAGAGACTGGATTAAAGCCAAAGGATCAGTGATAAAACTGAAACAATACCCCCCGTTTAAAACACTGACCGGGTGTGAGAAGAGTAAAATTGCTAAAAACACATGAGTTTAGGAATAAACATGTTATCTGATATTAGTTATAGCCCGACACCTACTATATACAACTATGTATAGATATAAACAATAGACAAACAAGACATAGTCTTGTGATGTCCTCGAGCGCTTTCGTCTTTTAAGACTTCACCAGGAGGAACGATTTAAAGTATGTATATTTGCAGTCGTGTTCGGCAATATTTCAGCCGAGCCACGGTATACGTGAAAAACACGGAATCTCGGTATTAGGGCTGTTGTGGAAATAAAATGAACCTAAGAATAAAATCATAAAAGATAGTGCCACGGCACTGTAGCGCTCATCTGGCTATAACTGGAGAAAGTGGCTGCGAGAAATTTTTACTGAAGAACTGCAATAGATGAGTTTCTAACTTGCGTTGTCTCCCCTGAACAAAATGGCAACATAAGTCGATTTCACAGGAGGTCAAGCTGTAAATTCATGATTGTAATTGGAGGTTATGGAATAAAGGCAATTATACCAAAATATAATGTGTGATTGTCAGTAAGCTGTATAAGCAATAACCAGAACCAATTTTTATTATGTGATTGCAGTCGTTCGTCCGTCTGTCCACTTCGTGTCCGGACAGTACATTGGACAGTTTTAACCTACGATTCCAATATTTTGTGGGTATATGCACCAGGGGGAGACATGTCGAGTACGAAATATGTGCGACTGGGTTGTTACGATGGCAATGAGATGTAACAGGACATTTTTCCAATGAAAGTAATCTCTGGTGAGGTATGGCCTAACCAAGACATACCCCCATCTGTCTGCGAAGATGTAAAAGATAGTGCCACGGCACTGTAGGTCATCTGTCTGTAACTGGAGAAAGTAGCTGTGAGAAATTTTTACTAAAGAACTGCAATAGATGAGTTTCTAACTTGTGTTGTCCCCCCTGAACACTATAAAATGATCCATGCAGTTATTTCCTGAGATTTTATGATAAAGTTTCATGGGAAATTCAAGATGCGGCAATATTGGATTTTCGAAATGAACCAAAAAAAGGTATCTTGCACAACTGGATCACAAGGGGAACCTGTGTATCAACATCCATGCAGTAATATCCTAAGAATTCACGATAACAAAATTTCATGGGGAAATCCAAGATGGCCACCTGGTGGCCATATTGAATTTTTCAATCAGACCATATATGGTATCCTGCACAGCTAGACCCCAAGGGCAACCTCTGTACCAAATTTGAGAAAGATCCATGCAGTAGTTCCTGAGAAATCACGATAACAATGTTTCATCTGGAAATCCAAGATGGCCGCCTGGTGGCCATATTGGATTTTTCAATCAGACTACAAATTGTATCTTGCGCAACTAGACCCCAAGGGGAACCTCTAGATGATCTGTACCAAATTTGAGAACGATCCATGCAGTAGTTCCTGAGAAATCGCGATAATGTTTCATCTGGAAATCCAAGATGGCCGCCTGGTGGTCATATTGGATTTCTCAATCAGACCGCAAATTGTATCTTGCGCAACTAGATCCCAAGGGGAACCTGCCTATCAAATTTGAGAAAGATCCATGCGGTTCTTCCTGATAAATCACGATAACGAAGTTTCATAGGGAAATCCAAGATGGCCGCCTGGTGGCCATTTTGGATGTTCGAATCAGAGCAGAAAAGGTATCTTGCACAACTAGACCCCCAAGAGGAACCTGTGTACCAAATTTGAGAAAGATCCATGCAGTAGTTAACGAAAAATAATGATGACAAGATTTCACTGGCAAATTCAAGATGGCCGCCTTGTGGCCATATTGGATTTTTCAATCAGACCACAACTTGTATCTTGCACAACTAAACCCCAAGGGGAACCTCTGTACCAAATTTGAGAAAGACCCATGCAGTACTTCCTGAGAAATCGAGATAACAATGTTTCATCTCGAAATCCAAGATGGCCGCCTGGTGGCCATATTGGATTTCTGAATCAGACCACAAAAGTATCTTGCACAACTAGACACTAAGGGGAACCTGTGTATCAAATTTGAGAAAGATCCATGCAGTACTTCCTCATAAATCACGATAACGAAGTTTCATAGGGAAATCCAAGATGGCTGCCTGGTGGCCATATTGGATGTTTGAATCAGAGCAGAAAAGGTATCTTGCACAACTAGACCCCAAGGGGAACCTGTGTACCAAATTTGAGGAAGATCCACAAAGTAGTTCCTGAGAAATTGCAATAACAATGTTTCATGGGGAAATCCAAGATGGCCGCCTGGTGGCCATATTGGATTTGTGAATCAGACCACAACAGGTATCTTGCACAACTAGACCCCAAGGGGAACCTGTGTACCAAATTTGAGAAAGATCTATGCAGTAGTTCCTGAGAAATCGCGATAACAATGTTTCAATGGCAAATTCAAGATGGCCGCCATGGCGGCCATATTTAAAATCGTATCGACACGGCATGAACAAATTCTGGTGTACTCATTGGGGGGAACATGCATGCCAAGTTTCAGCTTAATCGGCCAAGCGGTTTCAGAGAAGAAGATGTTTACGCACAACGGACGACGCACAACGGACGACGGACGACGGACGACGCACGACGGACGACGGACGACGGACAGTCAGGCCATGACATAAGCCCATCGGGCCTTCGGCCCAGATGAGCTAAAAAGGAAATAAAATAGCCAGTGGTTGGCTTATACCACCGATAAATTTGTGCTAAAATGTGAGCTGTGAAGCGAAAACTACTGGTTATGTAGGGGATTGAAATCAAGTACCCGGATATTTCTGTATAGTAGTTTGCAACGCCCTCTATTCAATATGATTGGTTGAAATTATAGTAGCCCGTATGACAAGACCACTATTTTGCAGCGCCCTCTATTAAATTCTGATTGGTTGAAAATTATGGGCTGCACATGCGTATTGTGATAATTAAACTGTCCACCAAGCAGTGAAGGTGTTAGGCCTGAAATAAGCTCAGTCGTCAAAGAGAGAGAGAGAGAGAGAAAAAAAAATAAGCGTCTAGGTCGGTGAATAAATGACTCAATAAATAAGGGTTATGTATTACACGAATATCAACGTAGACGAGCGCGTACCAAATGCTCTCTAAGGTTCGCTTGCCTACTGTATACAGTTTGAATGGCTGGTAATAAGCCCGATAGTTTCATATTCAATCTATCATAAAGATTTCCAATAAAATGTATAGTTGAATGTGCAGAAGGCGAATATGGAATGATTAGTGACAAATGTGAAGATCTTTTTGGTGCTTTTTTACACATAGGCTTGTGATAGAGTTGAATAACATCGCTTTTAATTTTCCGAAGTTTACGATCAGAATAGCCTCTTTTTCTTAGTGCCTGAATCAAAATAGAGCAAGCCAACTGGTAATCGCATACATTATTACAAATACGCAAAAATCGCAAAAACTGCGATTTAACAATGCCCGGGAATGTATAATGCGGATGAAAGGAACTCCGATGCAACAACTGGTGGTTGTCTGTGGGTTTGAAATAAACTTTAGTATCTAAAATTCCCATGGAATTGAATCGGCTGCCTTTATATACCATTACATCAAGAAATGGAAGAGAATGTAATTGCAGGTTACTCTGTAAGCGGATATTGGGGTTTTGTGAGTTCAAAATATTTCACGAAAACATGAAAATCGTCAATACTACCGCCCCAAATTCCAAAAATATCATCTATGTAACGCTTCCAAAGAAGTGGTTTAATAGGACATTCTGAGAGAGCCTCATTCTCCCATCTGGCCATATACATATTAGCATAGCTGGGCGGAAAACGCTTGCCCATGGCCGTCCCTTTGATTTGAAGGTAGTTGGAGTGGTCGAATACAAAATCATTGCGTTTAAGAGGAATATCAAGTAACTTCATGAACAATGAATCGTTCCGACGGGTAGACGGATTTTTTGCTAATGTATCAGCTATAATCTGGAGGCCATCGTCAGTATCAATATTGGTGTATAATGATTCAACATCCAATGTGAAGAGAAAAATATTGGAAGAGAACGAATGGGATGATAAAATGTCAAGGAAATGGGGTGTATCCCAGAGACAACAGGCGTGTTGTTGAGAGATAGGATTTAGACACAAGTCTAGATACTCCGCTACTCTTGCTGATTCACTTCCAGAGTCAGACACAATCGGTCTCGGCATCCCTCAAATTTGTACTCACTCACTCGCTCACCGTCGTTAGTGCGTCCATGCGTTAAGACGGGCGTTGGGAACGCCTCAAGGCCGTTGTGCATGCCTCACTCACTCATTCACTCACTCACTCACACTCACTCACTCCCTCACTTACACTCGCGCATACACTCCAATTCACAGGTAACTCTACCAGTTAGCTGAATGGGGAAAAGGGCCGTTGTCTACTCCAAACGCACTCCACTGCACCTCCGAAACTTCCGCTTTCGCTACTACTCGTACTGATAACTTCACTGATGACGTCACAGATGACATGGACAAACCTCAAGTCGTGGTCTACACCCCGAGATCTACAACATGACACCCCACATGACACATTCGACCAAGGATGGTCCATTTTTACCCCAAACACACCCCACGCACCCCTAAAATGCCCGCTTTCGCTACTACTCCTACTGATGACGTCACCAATGACGTCGCAGATGACGTGAACATCATTAAAATCGTGGTCTGCACCACGAGAACCACAAGATGACACCCCACACGACGCATTCGGACCAAGGATGGTCCATCTCTACACCAAATACCTTCCTTCTCTCCCCAAAAGGCATACTTTCACTACTACTCGTACTGATGACATCACCGATGACGTCACAGATGCTGTGAACAGCCCTCAAATCGGGGTTTACACCCGAGAGTTACCAAATGACACCTCCCGCGACGCATTCGGACCAATAGCGGTCCCTCTCTACCCGAAACACACCCCCCCAGGCACCCATCAAAATGACCACTTTAGTTACTACACCCAACTGCGCATGCGCAGATAGACGCGAATTCCAACAAAAACACGCCATTCTGACTCTACCCCACAAAGGCTTCACTTTGACACCTGCCACGACCCATTTGGATCAACAGTGGTTCATATCTACCCCAAAACGTCCATTCCAATGCCCTTTTCCCACAATTCCCTGTCTGTCCATGCGCAAAATGACGTCGGATCCACGTTACAGCCAGCCCGTCGGATGCTCCTTCACGAATGCTTCACATTGATACCTCATACGACTCCATCGGACCAATAGTGGCCCACACCGAACCCAAAACACGTCTATTTCCAATGTTGAAAACAGACGACGCACTAGTTCAGGCAGATGCTCCTTCACGAATGCTTCAGATTTATCCCCATACGACTCAATCGGACCAATAGTGGTCCACCTCGACCCCAAAACGTCTATTTCCATACCCTTTTCCACACACTTCCCTGTCTGCGCATGTGCAAAATGTTGCAAACGGATGACACACTAGTCCAGCAAGATGCTCCCTCACGTATGCTTCACATTGATACATCATACGGCTCAATCGGACCAATAGTGGCCCAACTAGACCCAAAACGGCCATTCCAATGCCCTTTTCCCACAATTCCCTGTTTGCGCATGCGCAGAATGTTGAAAACGGACAACGCACTAGTCCAGGCGGATGCTCCTTCACGAATGCTTCACATTGATACCTCATACGACTCAATCGGACCACCAGTGGTCCACCTCGACCCAAAAACGTCTATTTCCATACCCTTTTCTCACAATTCCCTGTGTGCACAGGCGCAGAATGTTGAGAACGGACGACACACTAGTCCAAGCGGATGCTCTCTCACGCATGCTTCACATTGATACGTCAGGCGACTTCATAGGCCCACTAGGAGCTCACCTAGACCCCAAAACGTCTATTTCCATACCCTTTGTCTACCGTGCATGCGCAGAATGACGTCAGTTCCACGTCACACCCAGCCCATCGGATGCTCCCTCACGTATGCTTCACATTGATACCTCCCTCGACCCAATCGGCCCACTAGGAGCTCACCTCGACCCCATAACGTCCATTCCAATGTCCTTTTCCCACAATCCTCTGTCTGCGCATGCGCAGAATGTTGAAATGGGACGACATACTAGTACAGGCGGATGCTCCTTCACGAATGCTTCGCACTGATACCTCATACGACTCCATTGGACCACTAGTGATTCACCTCGACCCCAAAACGTCTATTTCCATATTCTTTTCCCGCAATTCCCTGTCTGCGCATGCGCAGAGTGTTGTTAACGGACGGCACACTAGTACAGGCGGATGCTCCCTCACGTGTGCTTCACATTGATACCTCACTCGACTCCATCGGACAACTAGTGGTCCATCTAGACCCCAAAACGTCTATTTCCATACTCGTTGTCTACCGCGCACGCGCAGAATGACGTCAGTTCCACGTCACACCCAGCCCGTTGGATGCTCCCTCACTTACGCTTCACATTGATACATCACTCGACCTATCAGCCCACTAGGAGCTCCCCTAGACGCCAAAACGTCCACCCAGCGCTATTTACCCACTACGCATGCGCACAGTGACTTTTTCCCAAAACTTTCAACCAATCGCTTCGGGACCCCTCCCATCGTGTTCTAGGTGTTGAGATGTGAAAAACAAGACCAAGCAACCCATACTGCAATGACCAGAAGTAAATTTCCCATTAGGTTCAACATTGGCCAGTGGGCCAGTATGGGCCATATAGTGATAATGGTAGACATATATATGCTATTTTCAACCTTGGTTTGCAGCCTATAACTCGAGGCCTTATGGTAGAGCGTCGGCCTCAAGATAAAGCGACCCGGGTTCAATTTCCACTAGGATCCTTTACCTTCTGCCACTGTATAAAGAAACTACAGTACATGTAAGTACATCCCAGGGTCCATACATGCATTCCATGCATTTTTTCCTGTGGGACTACTTTCTGTCCGCGGAGGCAGACCGCATCACCGCCAGACCGCATCACTGCGAAGGAATTCGAGAGCAAAGGTCACGTGATCT
The DNA here is from genome assembly GCA_036873755.1 of Hanleya hanleyi. Lineage (NCBI taxonomy): Eukaryota > Metazoa > Mollusca > Polyplacophora > Lepidopleurida > Hanleyidae > Hanleya > Hanleya hanleyi. Next base: position 12,344 of record JAVTVY010013809.1, on the reverse strand, counting down.
TTGCCGGAACTATAGCGGTCTTGAGGCCCATAGGTCAAAGGCCGTGAATGGCCGCTTCTTATACTATAACCTGGAATCAAGGGCATCACGAGTTACTTCCCTGGAAAATATGACTTTTTTGCTTGCTACATACTACCTCCATCGGCTTCCCCCAAGCAATTGAGAAATATGCTGAGAAAGTGCTACATATTATGACTATATTTATCATCCAGAATTGTTCTTTTTAGAGAATATCATCAATTCTGTAGATATAACAGCTGCATTCAAGAATATATATAGCAGCTGTACCGAACACGTTTCTGCAGATATAACTTGAACATTCAACTACAGATCACAAAAATCGGAGATGATTACATCCGAAAGGAGCATAACTCCATAAAATATGGGCCGAGGCAACTAATTATTTTGTAGTCATCTAGACTACAACTGGATCAAAAAGTTTCCTCATAATTTGATAGCTGTATCAAACACAGTTAATTATATATAACTGGTTACATTCAAGCATATATCACAAGATCAGAGATAACTGCACCTGAATGGGGGCATATCTCTGTAAAATAAGGGCCGAGGCGAGTATTTTTTTGTTGGCTTTTAGAATACAACAGTACAAATAAGTTTCCAAAATATAGTACATGTAGCTGTATCGAACACAGCTCTGTAGATATAATTGGTTACATTCAAGCATAGAGGACAGAAATAGAAATTAAGTCTGTAAAATATGAGCCAAGGGGAGACAGTTTGGATAGGCATCTGATATAGCACTAGATAATTAAGTGTTCAAAATTTGGTGGTTGTGGCTCAAACGGTTTTGCCGTGGTAACGGACGGACGGACGTACATGGCGACGACAATGCCCTGATGCCAAAATGGCCGAGGGGTAAAAAACTGCATTCCATTTCAAATGTGTTATTACAGATGAGGAAAGAGTATATCAGTTATAAGTGCACACACAAAATGTACCGGTATATTTGCATTGACTGTGTGGTGTATTCTTCAGAAGTACATCCACGTATTACTAGTTTGATTAAATCCTGGAATTATGTATTCTGGGGGGGTAATTCCATGGTTATTTTAATCGATCATCCCGTCATCCACTTCATGATGCTATACGCTTAGTAAGTCCTTGATCCATTGTCGAAGTTTTAATGTACCTTGACCCCAGTTTCTGAGTTTTATCTATATAAGTATACAAACTATTGCATTGCCTTCAAAAGAATATATGTAAAATTGACCATTTTTTTCGGACGTTTTTTAATTCCCCTGCCCAGATTTCATCACGCACAAGGTAAATGGTATATCTGCTTAGTACAGACACATAAATAGCACGTCTGCGCTAATGATTGGTAATACTTACCAATGATTGGTAATACTCTTAAGATTTAGCATCATCCACGGTTGTTGAATTAGATATATTTTTCGAATTTTAGGGTAGGAGGGTGGACACTTCATCTGTTGTCGGTATCGTAATAAAAGAGAGTTGTAGCTGCCAACAGGTATTTTCCAATGCCCCCAATATTCCCACTAACAGGTCAACAGATCTAACCGTCGAACATTGTTGACAGCGGTGAACCTCGAAATCGAAAGATAAGACCTTTTCAGGATTTGTCCCCTCCCCCCGGAGTAGAAGTATTTCAGCACATTCTTGCAGATGTATTTAGTGACATTCTTTGAGACTGCTCAGTTTGAAAAACAACTTTTGTGGAATTCGTGAATACAACTATTGGTAAACATAGATAATAATATAAGGTATGGTTTAGTAATCTCATTTTAGATGACGCGTTAATTTATCTAAATGAGAAAAGATTGCGATAGCTTGAACAAATCGTCAAATAACATACAAAATCGTTTATCGTATTTTTAATTTCGCTATTTATTGAGAACTACTGGGAGGATTTTGTTAAAATCTCGGAATGTCATATTACCACGTTCCTGCTACAATGTACTTCTATGAAAGGAAAGTAATGAGAGTGGGGTGCTACAGATACTGGTCTATGAATGAATGAAAATTGCAATTTGATAGGATACCTCATTTTTAAATATATTGTAAACATATTGTACTATTTAACTTTTCCCCATATATTTGAAAAGGAATAAAGAATTTAATTGATATTGTGGGTGGAAATACCGAAAATGATCTATTTTTCTATTATGTTAGCCCCATGAAAAGTATTTCACGAAGTATAATCCTTTAGGTGATTACAATTTTTCTGGAAGAGCTCTGATATAGAATGTGTAACAAGTGTTCCCAAAACATTTGTTTTCGTAATTAAGGTAATTTTTCAGGGTTTTTTTCCTCAATTTGTATATGTTTATCTCGCAATTAGACAAATTTTGAAAAAAAGTTCCATTAAAACATTCTGTACTTAATATAATTTTATGGTCGCTATATAGCTGAAATATTGCTGAACTGTACGTTAAACCTTAATTCTCTCCCTCCTGTAATTTTCTGTTCTGTATTGGAAGGTCAAGAAAAGAAATCGCGAGATTTAAAATGAAATGAATAGAATTCTGAAGAAACTGTAACGAACCATATACATCGTGGACTCTGTGATTCACCAGAGGCTGGAATATAAGTCTGTATTAACAATACCTCCTTGGGATGCCGTTGTCTCCGTTGGATGGCCTGTACTAATCCCGTAATAGTGATGATGTGTGACCGGCCCCACGTGTACTCCCTCCGATTCCCTCACTTGAACCTGGTAGGAATCCATAGATAACGGTTGTGGTCCACTCGAGGTAGAGGGGACTACAGATTCTGTAAACAGTAGAATTATATCCTTATTACTGATACTCCATTATTATAGCCACAAATGTATCTTCAGGCAACATACCTGACTGGCAAACATCTCTTCAACCTGTCGACTCACCATGTGAAATCTTTCACTGAAGGCTGCCATGCCACTAACTTAAACTGCTCCCCTACAACAGGTGGCACACCATAGTCTGTCCATTTTAATTAGTCGTCTACTTTTGAGCTTGTCAAAAATCAGTAGATAAGTTTGTTTAAATTTTCTTTTTTGCAGCCTGTAGAACAAGCTACAAAATGATTACCATGTCTCCGTGATATCGATAATATATCAAGCTTGATATAACTTTGTAATTCTATCCATATAAATCTGCAGTACAGTTGTTTCATGTACCGGACCTCAATTGCACAGGGAGACGTCATAATATATTCGTGTTTACTAGCACAAAGGTCAACAATGCCGTGTACGGTCATAGAGGTGTGCCCGGTTCATCATTCTGTAATTTCACTGGGCATGAGATATAAGCGACACTCCAACGGACCGCCTGTTATTACTGAATACGGAGGCAATGACCTTTGTGTCAGTGGGCATGAATATATTATGACGTCTCTCTATGTAATTGACGCATGGTACATGAAACGAATGTACCGGAGTTTTATATGGAGAGAATTACAAAGTTGTTTCAAGCGTAATATATTATCGATATCACGGAGAAATGGTAGTCATTTTGTAGAGTTCAGTTTGTTCTACAAGCTGCAAAAAAGCACAAGCAGTAGACGTCTAATTAAAATGGACAGACTTTAGTCTATAGTTCACTGGTCCCATCTCTGAGGACGGTATCTTCATGAACACGAAGAGTTTGGGAATATGTTACTAGCTTTACATGAACAACATATACAATCCTTTATAAAATTGGTCTGGCTGACATAAGTTCACAGGCTTGACGGTGCCATCGAACGTTGGAATATTTGAGAGTTGTACTATATGACATAATATAGCGAGGTACCGCAGTCCTTCCAGTAAGTATGCTGAGTGCATAGGAACATTGGTACGAGGATCATCAAAAGCAGTTAACACAGAAACTAAAAACTCCCCCAGGTGCCTAACAACTACTGGGAGCATACAATCAGACCATCAGTTAACTGAAAACCCCCAGGTGCATAATAAATACTGGAGGCATACAACCAGGCCATTAATTAACTTAAAACCTCAGATGCCTAATTAATACCGGAGGCATACAACCAGATCACCAATTAACTAAAACCCCATAATAAACCCTGGGGCATACAACCTGACCATCAGTTAACTTAAAACCTCAGTGCCTAACAGATACTGGAGTTATACAACCAGACCATCAATTAGCTGACCCTCAGGTGCCTAACATATACTGGGGGCATACAACCAAACCACCAATTAACTGAAAACCCCAGTGCCTAAAAAAACCCTGAGACATACAACCTGACCATCAGTAAAGCATCAATGCCTAACATATACTGGGGGTATACAACCAGACCATCAATTAGCTGACCCCCGTGCCTAACATATACTGGGGGCATACAACCAGACCATCAATTAACTGAAAACCACAGTGCCTGACAAAAGCCGGGGCATACAACCAGACCATCAATTAACTGAACACCCCTCCCCCAAGGTGACAAGCCAAAAAAATACTGGGGACATACAACCAAGCCATCAATTAATTGGAAACCCGAGTACCTACAAACACAGAACATACAACAAGACCATATGTTAACTAAAAACTGCAGTGCCTATGAAATACTTGAGGCATACAACCAGATCATCAATTAAAGGAAAACCTCACAGGTACATAACAAATACTCTGAGCTTAAAACCAGACCATCAATGAACTGAAAACCCCAGGGCCTAACAAATAGTGGGGGCATACAGCCAGACCACCAATTAACTGGAAACCCCCAAAGGTGCCTAGCAAATACTGGGGCATACAACCAGACCATCAATCAAATAGAAAACCCCTGTGCCTGAGAAAAAGTGTATACAACCAGACCACAAATGAACTGAATTACAAGCATCTGGTCCGTCATTCATAATTCAGCCGTCGTCCATTAAAGAATATCCGCGTCCATAATCCAAAGACACATTCCATATTTCATATAACAGTATTCGTACCAAATTAAAAAAGCAATCATGGTATACGTAAAAATAGGCTACTTTCCTACAAGAGAAGCGGCCAACAGTTTTCAATGATGCCGGCAAGTGCATAACAACTAATGCGGGCATACAACCAGATCATCAATAACTGAAAACCCCAGTCGCCTAACAAATGACGGGGACATACAATCAAATCATCAATTAACTGACCCCCCCACCGGTGCTTAAAAAAGACCCCGACTACACAATCAGATCCTCTACTAACTGAAAATCCCAGTAACCAAGAAATATTCGCGAAATAATGCAACCAAACCATCAATTAACTAACCCCCATCCCAGGTGCCTGACATATATACATGTACTGAGTCGTACAACCAGACCATCGTTTAACTGAAAACAAACCAGGTGCCTAACAAATACTCCAGGCATACAACCAGATCATGGATTAACTGAAACCAACCCAGGTGCCTAACAAATACTTCAGGCATGCAACAAGATCATGGATTAACTGAACCTTCCAGGTGCCTAACAAATACTCCGTAAGACTATCATTAACTGAAAATCCCCGTGCCTAACAAATACTGGAGCATCCCACAAGACTCTCACTTAACTGACACCCCCATCCCATCAGGTGCCTAACCAGAACCAGACCTTCAATTAACTGAAATATCCCAGTGCCTAACAAATTCTACGGCATAGAACCAGACCACCAATTAACTGAAAATCCACTAGGTACCTAACAAATACTGAAGGCATACAGCCAGACCACCAATTAACATGTAACCACTGCCTAACAAATAATAGGGGCATACAACCAGACTATTAATTAACTGCAAACGCCGGTGCCTAACAACTACCTGGGGCATACAACCATGCTCAGCCCTAACAAAGACTCCGGTTATACAATCAGACCATCAACCAACTGAAAATCCAAGTGCCTAACAAGTACTCGGGTATGATACAGCCAGACCATCAATTAACTAACCACCACCCCAGGTGCCTGACAAATATACTGGGGCATACACCCAGACCATCAATTAACTAAAAATACACCAGGTGCCTAACAAATACTCCGGCATCCAACCAGACCATCACTTAACTGACTCCTCCCCCCCCTCCCACCAGGTGCCTAACACATACTGGGGGCACACAACCAGACCTTCGATTAACAGAATAGCCCAGCGCCTAACAAATACTAGGGCATACAAACATACCATCAATTAACTGACCCCCCTGCCTAAAAAATCCTCGCGGCATACAACCAGACCATCAGTTAAGTGCAAATCCCCAGGTACCTAACAAATAAACGGGGTATTCAACCAGAACATCAATTAACTAAAAAAAAACAGTGTCTAACAAATACTACGACATAGAATCAGACCATCAACTAACTGATCCCCACCAGGTGCCTAACACTTACTCGGCTCGGCGCATAAAACCAGGCCACCAATTAACTGAAAATCCACCAGATACCAAAATAATGGAGACATACAACCAGGCCACCAAGTAACTAAAAACCCCAGTGCCTAACAAATAAACGGGGCATACAACCAAAATATCAATTAACTGAAAACCCCAATGCCTAAAACTACCAGGGGCATACAACCAGACCACCGATTAACTGAAAAACGCGTCTAATAAATACTCTGCGGCATACAACCAGATCATCAATTAACTGACTGCCCCAGATGCATAACATATTCTGGGGGCATACAACCAAACCATCAATCGACTGAAAACCTCAGTGCCTAACAAATACCGGGGCATACAACCAAACCATCAACTAACTGAAAACCTCAGTGCCTAACAAATACCGGGGCATACAACCAAACCATCAATTAACTAAAAGCACACAAGATGCCTAACCAAAACTCCGGCATCCAACCAGACCATCACTTAACTGATCCCCCCCCCTCACCAGATGCTTAACAAATACTGAGGGCATACAACCAGACCTTCAGTTAACTGAATAATCCAGTGCCTAACAAATACTAGGGCATGCAAACAGACCATCAATTAACTGACCCTCATGTGCCTCAAAAATACTCGAGGTATACTACCAGACCATCAATTAACTGAAAATCCCGCAGGTACCTAACAATTACACGGGGCATACAACCAGACCATCACTTAACTAAAAACCCCAGTGCCTAACAAATACTCATGGCATACAACCAGAATATCAATTAACTGAAAACCCCAGTGTCTGAAAATACTCGGGGCATACAACCAGATCATCAAATAACTGAAATCCCCCGAGCCTAAGAAAAACCGGGGGCATACAACCAGATCATCAATTAACTGGATTACAAGCGTCTGGTCCGCCATTAATAATTCAGCCGTCGTCCATTAAAGAATACACGCGTCCATAATCCAAAGACCTATTCCATATTCCATATAACCGTATTAGCAACAAATTCAAAAAGACAATCATAGTATACATAAATATAGACTAGTTTCCTGCCAGAGAAAAGCGGTGTTCAATGATGCCGACAATTGCCCAACAACGACTGGGAAAATACAACCAGACCATCAATTAACTAAACCCAACCCAGGTGCCTAACAAATATACTGCGCATACAACGAGACCATCAGTTAAATTGAAACACTCCAGGTGACTAACAAATACTGAAGGCATACAACCAGACGACGAATTAACTGAACACGCCCGAGGTGCCTAACAAATACTCTCGGCAAACAACCACACCACCATTAACTGAAAATTCCCGTGCCTAACAAATACTGGGGGCATCCAACCAGACCATCACTTAAATGTCCTCCCAGGTGCCTAACAAATACTCGGGGCATACAACAAGACCTTCAATTAACTGAAAACCCACGAAGTATCTAACAAATACTCGGAGCATGCAACCAGATCGTCAACTAAATGAAAGCCCACGCGCCTACTAAATACTCGGGGCATACAACCAGACCATCAGTTAACAGAAAACCCCCGTGCCTAACGTGTAATGGGGGCATACAACCAGATCATTAATTAACTGAAAACCCCAGGTGCTCAACATATACTCGGGGCATACAAGTAGGCCATCAATTTACTAAAAACCCCAGTTGCCTTAAAACTACTGAGCATACAACCAGACCATAAATTAACTGAAAACCCACAGGTGCTTAACCAATACTGGGGACATACAGCCAGATCATCAATTAACTGCCCCCCCCCCCCCCCCAGGTGCCTAACAAAGACTTCGGGTATACAATAAGACCATCAACCACATGAAAAGCCAAGTGCCTAACAAATACTTGCGTATAATACAGCCACACCATCAATTAACTAACCCCCACCCCAGGTGCCTGACAAATATACTTGGGCATATAACCAGACCATCAATTAACTGAAAACACACCAGGTGCCTAAAAAATACTGGGGGCATCCAACCACACCACCACTTAACTGAACCCCCCCCAGGTGACTAACAAATACTGGCGGCATACAACCAGACCTTCAATCAACTGAAAAGCCCGATGCCTAACATATACTAGGGCATACAACCAGACCATCAATTAACTGACCCCTCCCCCAGTTGCCTAAAAAATACTCGAGGCATACACCCAGACCATCAATTAACTGAAAATCCCCCAGATACCTAACAAATACTCGAGCCATACAACCACACCATCAATTCCCTAAAAACTCCGGTGCCTAACAAATACTCGGAGCATACAACCAGACCATCGATTAACTGAAAACCCCCGAACGTAAAAAATACTCGGGGGCATACAACCAAATCATCAACTAACTGAACACCCAATGCCTAACAAATACCGGGCATACAACCAGGCTATCAATTAACTGAAAACCTCAGTGACTAACAAAAACTGGGGGCATACAGCCACACCATCAATTAAATGAAAACCGCCCAGGTTCCTAACAAAAAACTATGAGCTTGAAAACAGACCATCAATTAACTGAAAACCCCAGGGCCTAACAAATACTCGGGGCATACAACCAGACCACCAAAAAACTGGAAACCCCCAAAGGTGCCCAACAAATACTGGGATATACAACCAGACCATCAATTAACTGAAAACCCGCGAGCCTAAGTAAAACTGGGGGCATACATCCAGACCATCAATTAACTGGATTACAAGCTTCTGATCCGCCATTAATAATTCAGCCGTCGTCCATTAAAGAATACCCGCGTCCATAATCCAAAGACCTATTCCATATTCTATAAAACAGTATTAGCACCAAATTCAAATAGAAAATCATAGTATACATACATACAGGCTAGTTTCCTGCTAGAGAAAAGCGGTCAACAGTTTTCAATGATGCCGACGAGTGATCACAAAATACTGTGGGCATACATCCAGACTCAGGTGCCTAACAAATACTCCGGGCATACAACCAGTCCACCATTAACTGAAAACCTCCGTGCCTAACAAATACTGGGGACATCCAACCAGATCATCACTTAATTGAACCCATAGGTGCCTAACATATACCGAGGGTGGGGCGTACAACAAGACCTTCAATTAACTGAAAACCCTAGTGCCTAACAAATACTCGGGGCATACAACCACACCATCATTTCACTAAAAAACCCAGTGCCTAACAAATACTCGGGGCATAAAACCAGACTATCAATTAACTGAAAACCCCCGTGCCTAATAAACACTCGGGGCATACAACCAGACTATCAATTAACTGAAAAAAAAAATCCGGGTGCATTTTGTTTTGGCTCTTAAACCGCATTCCTATAAAGGCTAAATCCTCAGTTAACCGCGCCTACTACTTGGTGTAATTGAGTCATTGGAACCTACACTGCAATAAGATAAAATGAACCGTCCCTGACAATGGGTAGTGGAACGAATGGAAGAGTATAACCCTTGTGTGGGTCCCTTGTCAAATCAGTCGATTTGCTGATATCACCAAATGATTTGATGATATCACCAAATGGTTTGATGATATCAGCAAATCATTTGATGATATCATCAAATCGAGTGTTGGCTGATATCAGCAAATCATTTGATGATATCATTAAATATGGCGGAACGTGAAAATAAGCCCAAATGTTAATGTCTGCTCCCTTCTCATCCTGTTTGATAATTTATACCTTGAGGTAAAGCTATCTACCGACAAATCACATGTAATATCTATTACGGTACTTAAAGAACCAGACAACAGCAATAAAACCTATCAAACCTCTGGCATATACCTTACGCCAAACTTTACTAATAAATGACAAATATAATCATGAATATAAGGGCATTCAAATAAATATACAGCAGGGAACATAAACTTTTCCATCGCGGGTTATTGACTTGTTGACATTAGATCTGCATTTGAGTATAATCGAGTTGAGGCGAAAGGGGATAATGATTTCGGGAAAGCCGGTCAGCATGGAGCATGGTATTAAGACGGCGCCGATTGTCGACATTCTTCACTGGCTAGCTTTTAGGGCAGGAGATAAGGCATAGCCGCACATACAACAATAAATTAATCTCTATGACCCTTTACTGACCCGTAACAGGAGACCAGGCTCTTACGATAAAGACAGAACTAACCAAGCCTCAATGAAGTCATATGGCTTCTATTTGTCTTTATATGATGTGGGTCCTGTAATCAAATAGCACTAAAGCCGATACAGATTGAAACAGTTGTGTGATATTATTTATCTAAGCATGTTCCCTGTAAATTCGAGCTAGGTGCAGGATTGGCTTTTTTTAGATACTTTTCAAATTTCCTATGCTTTAACATGGTGGTATATAGCATACTTGGCACTATTGTGCAGATATTTTTGCTAAACTCCGCAGTAGGCAGAAAAGTGGGTTACTTTAATATCATCTATATTTAATATTTAGCACTTTTATAATCTAGTCTAATTAGAATATATTCGCATTAAAATATCTGTAACACCGTGTCGGAGAAAGGACAATATATTCAATATTTAGCACCTTTATAATATTATCTAATTAGAATATATTCAATATTTAGCACTTTTATAATTTATACTAAATAGAAGATATTCGCAGTTAAATATCCACAAGACCCTTTTCGGAGAAAAGACAATATATTCGATATTTAGCACTTTTATAATCTACTATAATTAGAAGAGATTCGCATCAAAATATCTGTAACACCGTGTCGGAGAAGGGACAATATATTTAATATTTAGCACCTCTATATTATCATCTAATTAGAATATATTCGCATTTTAATATATAGGTGACGTTTGAGAGCAGACAATATATTGAATATTTAGCACTTTCATAATATAATATAATTAGAAAAGATTCGCAGTTAAGTATCTATCTGGCGTCTGGGAAAAGACAATATATTCAACATTTAGCACTTTTACAATATCATATAATTAGAAAAGATTCGCAGTTAAATATGTAGATGGCGTCTGGGAAAGACAATATATTCAATATTTAGCACTTTGATAATATCATATAATTAGAAGAGATTCGCAGTTAAATATCCACAAGACCCTTCTCGGAGAAAAGCCAATATATCCAATATTTAGCACTTTTATCATCTAATATAATTAGAAGAGATTCGCATCAAAATATCTGTAACACCGTGTCGGAGAAAGGACAATATATTCAATATTTAGCATCTTTATAATATCATCTAATTAGAATATATTCGCATTTAAATATGTAGGTGACGTTTGAGAGCAGACAATATATTGAATATTTAGCACTTTGATAATATCATCTAATTAGAAGAGATTCGCAGTTAAGTATCTATCTGGCGTCTGGAAAAAGACAATATATTCAATATTTAGCACCTTTATAATATCATATAATTAGAAAAGATTCGCAGTTAAATATGTAGCTGGCGTCTGGGAAAGACAATATATTCAATATTTAGCTCTTTGATAATATCATATAATTAGAAAAGATTCGCAGTTAAATATGTAGCTGGCGTGTGGGAAAGACAATATATTCAATATTGAGCACTTTGATAATATCATATAATTAGAAGAGATTCGCAGTTAAGTATCTATCTGGCGTCTGGGAAAAGACAATACATTCAATATTTAGCACCTTTATAATATCATATAATTAGAAAAGATTCGCACTTAAATATGTAGCTGGAGTCTGGGAAAGACAATATATTCAATATTTAGCACTTTTATAATCTACTATAAAATGACGTCACTGTGACGTCATCAAGTCGGCCATCTTGGATTTTTTTACATTTTGTGGTAGAGCTTGACCCAAGGATATAGTGTGGTAAGTTTCAGCCCCCTAGCTCAAGGGGTCAGAAAAATAATTAGGGGGGGCATTCCGCCCCCACCCCGCCCTAGGCCACGACAGGTCCCCAAAAGCCCAGGCCAGATAGGGTTAAACAGTCTATATACCAGCACATGCGCGTTGTTTAACCAGGAAGAACGATAGAATAATCTGTTATTGTCTGAGTGGAGTTACACAGACCACAAATGAAAATGTACTTACGACTGTCTTAAAACTTACATAACAGCGCATGTGCGTTGTTTAA
>JAVTVY010013808.1:0-52591 GCA_036873755.1 Hanleya hanleyi | reverse complement strand
AATTGCGGTGGAAATTCACTGAAGGCTAAACAGCAACTCAGTTGCGAAAGAACAAGAGGCGAAAATATGAACAAGCGAAATCTGAGGGTACAAAGAGACTCAAATATACCAACTTCAATTTCATATTAAAGGTTACTAGTGCATTGCCTCATATCCCAAACTGATTCTTGGCTCATTAGCAATAGCATACCGATTCATATCAAAATAAGCTTAAGGAAGAAAGCTGATCAATTACTGAATTCGATACTTCATAAGCATGCAGAATTAGCAAATATGCATGCGCATTACGTGAGCATCACAACATTACAGAACAAACCAACTAATGATGCCCAGCTTTAGGCAACGACAGTTAGCTAATTAAGGGAGAAAGAGCAAAAAATCTGCATAGTGCTGTACAGTGTATCAAGTCTGACTTCAGAGTTGTTCTCATTTGTCAATCAACACAATAAGAAGATGAGACAAAGTCTGAAGAGTTTTTTAACTATAAGGGATCATCCTTGCTCACACCAAAGGCTTGTCGGATATTTAAGTATCTCTCTAGACATGTCACCGGACATAAGTTGCCAATGCGACATAGCTGGACCTTAGTGCCCTTCGTAAAGGGGTCTGTTTTGGAGGATTTCAAATGAAGCATAGCTGAAGACGTATCATCTGTTAGAGATCCCCAACACTTAAATTAATACATGGGTCAAAATGACCTGTCATGGTTGTAAATTCCCCACAACGAAGAAATCCATAGAAGGCTACGGTGCAGGTACATTCCATCATGACGTCAATGAACCGGCTGAAGACACCAGCTCTTAGCAGGGTGCATATCTGAGACAAAATATCATAAGTGATTGGAAAACGCTCATATTTCCTAACACTTTGAGCTTTTTAACACCACGTAAAATAATGAAAAGCCTTGGACATTGATTTGTTTCAGTGATAGGGTACATAGCCCCAGTTGTTAAGTAAACATGCCTGATTGCAGTTAGATGCAGTTAGATGTAGCTTAATAATGCTATACCTGAGCTCAGAAATTTTGAAACAATATGCCACATAGTACATCAACGTTGATTCTTCACATATTGGTAAGTTAGTCTGTTGACAGAATGGAATGTTATGCAATGCGGCAAAACGAATGAAATTTTGTACAGCAGAATCGTAGGTTCTGCGAGTTGATGGGCTTACGGCATGCAGCATAAGATCATGAACAGTATCAGTTAATACCACATCACTTGTGAGATGTCGGGGCACCTGGTTCGCTCCTTGTCTGTCTCTGGGTTCACCTGGTGGAAGATCTTGTATAATTGTTTGCGAATGGAGGCTCGTCGTCATTAGAATCCGCAGTCGCGGATGGATTCTGCCTTGAAGAAATCGAAACAACAAGCGATGTCAGTGTTGCCAGTATAGACGAAATTATCGATAAGGACCGCTCAAATGTTTCAATCTGCACGATTCCGGGCTCGAGATTGTTTCTTCATGGGGGCTGCCATTATTGTTTACACCGGAAGCAGGAACTAATGTTGGCGCACGCGCAAGTTGATCAAGCGATAATGGCTCCCGTCGCACTTCGTTGACCTCTCCGCTGTTGAGGTGTCTGTTTTTCACTGACGTTCGCCTTGTACATAGAAACGAGATGACTGTGTTTTATCCCTTGTGGAATATAGATATTGTTTTCTTCCAGACGTTTCCTCAAGGTATCAATCGTCCAGTTCTCTGGAATCTCGGAAACTGAACCTGCGAGTCGTCTGCTTTTTTTGTGGTCGTGGGCCAAGCTCCTTGTCGGCGGACGGCTCGTTTGTTTGACGCGATGTCCTTTTTCTGCCCATTTTAAGCCTGTTTGTGGATTCAAAAATTCAGCGACAAGTTCGTGGCTCACGGATGCTCAAAGATTTTTAGCCGATGGTTACTCAAAAGGCTGTTTTGTCGTCGATATAAATGAACTATACAGAAATTAATTTTAAACGTCGTCCGCCATGCTCCCCAAAATATGATTATGAATATTCATATTTATATCTATGTCTCGATATACATATGCCCGATAATATCCATGTACCAGGGCCCAATATGATTGAGAAGGACAGCTTTGGAGTTTGGATTGGTTGTGTGTTTACAAACTGGCCCCAAAATACTTTAGGCCTTAATTATCAAGAATGCCACAATATCCACTTTACAATCTGCTGACAAATGATGATCATCCACTGCTACGAGTAAGGGCCAACTCATGGTCTTCAGTCACATGTTAAGAATAAATGGTCCCCAATTTCAAACATCAGAGTGAAAACATGATGCATATGGATAAAAGCTCTTACCATAGCCATTAAATGCTGCTGGGGGCATGGAGGAGGCCACCGGGGACTGGGAGAAATGGTCTCGTCTTGACTTCTGATGCTTCAAATTCTGTCAAACAAAACAGCCACATCTCTATATTTTAGTAAAAATAGCATATTTAAGTATTTTTTTACATGTAATAAATGTTAATCTCCATTGTCTAACTAGGAACATTGTTTATAAAGCAGAATGTGAGTCAATATATCAGATGGAGTAGAATTTGGTCTGGTTCAATGTGACAGAAAAAAAGGTTTATTTGTAACTCAAATTCCTGAAGACATTCTGACTATATCAAGAACACCAGAACATGTTCCTGGTAAAAAATGTTCAAATAAATATCTGTTCAATAGGCAATACATTTCAACAAGCAATATGGCTACTGCAATAGCGAGTTGCAGTATTCCCACACAGATCTAGTATTTTATGTAAATGTATGGACATGTGAGCATGCCCTCATGGTATGAGTCAGAGTGATATTAAACTCTCAGACGAAGTGACGGTCAAATGAAAGACAAATTTTAACTGTGTCCAAATATATTGTTGCTTCATTTATGTGATTTTTCCTAACTGGGTAAAAAGTACTTGACTTTTGTATGGTAACCCATAAGTAGCAAGTCAATTTGAATATTGCATTTAATTTCCTCGATTTTGGCGAAACAGTGAGTAACTCAAAGTACACACACCTTAAGTCAAGCATTGGAAAGTGCATACAAAGTTTAAAATATAGGTATTAAGGCAGTGTGACGTCACTGGACCGACAAGTGATCGCAAAAGATCACCAAAGTATCTCATGATTTATTTGCAGTTTTCTCTGTGTAATAAAATCGCAAAAAAAATGACAAAAAATATTTTCTGACACTGTTTCATTTGATGGAAACTTTACTTGTGGGTTTATGACCACTTTAATAATACCTGATAAAGGTGGACACTTACCTCTGTTCTCACTTCTAACACTTCCTTGAAGTCATTTGACATCGTAGCAAGTTTTGACTAGAAAAAAAAGAGAGCAAAGATGCCGAGTTAGTTTTCAGCTCACCAAGAAATATGATTTAAATATAAGAAACATTAATATGGTGAATGGAC
This sequence comes from Hanleya hanleyi, assembly GCA_036873755.1. Taxonomy (NCBI): domain Eukaryota; kingdom Metazoa; phylum Mollusca; class Polyplacophora; order Lepidopleurida; family Hanleyidae; genus Hanleya; species Hanleya hanleyi. The sequence goes on along the minus strand of JAVTVY010013808.1, from coordinate 49,192 downwards.
AAACAGCATCCTTCTCGGTAAATCCTTCATTGAATACACAACAGGCTTATTAAACTATAAATCAACAGTTTAATCAGATGCACAGTGTAATGGCCTAAAACAGTTAGGTTTCTTACGGACAACTGCTCTGTGAAATTTCCCACAATCTTTACATGCCGACTCATTTACCTACAATTATACTTATAGTGGCCTGTGTACATAATGATTTAACGTCGCTTTCAACTATATTTCAATCATATCACGACGTTGGGTCCTATTACTTTTCACACCCGGGAACCACACGGGTGGGGTCCTATTCCTTTTCACACCCGGGAACCCCACGGGTGCCTCAGTTAGTCGCCTCTTACGACAAGCTCTCTGAGGAGCTGAGGCCTATTCTTACCATGACCTGCGGTGTGCACAACGACATCCCAGGTCAATCCCCGGAAGCTAGTAATTGAATTGACCATTGGTGAATGCTAAAACTGCTACGAGTATACTCCTAAATGGTTTGACAAATGTAGAAACGATAGATACGAGTATACTCCTAGATGGTTTGACAAATGTAGAAACGATAGATAGGAGTATACTCACAGAATGCAGTCAATTGTGATAAAGGCACCATTTTAACATGTTTAAAAGTGTCCACTGATAGAAGTGACAATATGCCAATGGAAGGAATTTTTTTAGGACAGTTGCTCTTCAAACAGTTTGGAAATTAGTAAGTGTCATAATTTGAAGATAATATCATACATGTCATATGTACACATTTAAAACCCGGCTTGATTGAATTTGCCATCAGACAGATTAACTCCGTCAAATCAAGAATGAAGTTAGAAATGACATATGATAGTCTCAAGCATTCAACCAGTCAGATCAGATGATTAAGTAATGATACTGACCTGGAGACCTACGACCACAGAATTGGAATGAGTCTGGATATGCTGTCTTATAGTTTGGTGTTTCTGTGACTTTGCTAACTGAAAAAGAAAGAAAACACTCAAAAACACAAAAATTTGATGAAGTTGGAAAATGAACCACTATAATGTTTGCCACCAAGTTTCTAATTCTAAGTGGTGCATATATATTTGTGTTAGGCTCATTGCTGATCAACCACCACGCTAAATATGTTTCTCCTCTCCTCCCTCCCAAAACTCAACTTATTTTCCGTCAAATGAGAATAAAGTGGCATTAACATAATTCCCATTTAACATCATGTTAAAGATTGCTGAGGCAAACTATTTTTATCATGGCAGCACCTCATGAATTGATTATTCCTGTGGTGAAATGCAGTGGTAAATAATATCGTGAGAATGTCAAAGGGCCTTACCAAACTTGAAACAACAACATATCATTTAACAAATATAACAGTAACGTTTACATTTCATTTCAAAACAAAAAAAGATAAATATTCCAAAGACAAATTTCTTCAATCTTGATTGCAAGTTAAACCATCACACAATAACTTCATATACCTGTTGTAATTGTGCGATCTGTTTGTTGAGATTTCCAATGTCTTGTTTGATGATGTATGTTAGCTCCTGAATCTCCATTGTATTGTCATCAAATAAAGATTTCCTTTTGGCCACTGTCGTTAAATAATAGTTAAACATCTAATAAAGTTAAAGTGGTTAATGGGCAACAAGAAAATAAAATAGACAGTTCATATATACAGCCAGATTTGTATAAACAGATCTAAGTTTCAAATAGTTGTGAATGTCCCGACTAAGATATTGTTTCTCTTTGCTTTACATACCTACATTCAAGTGCATGACTACAAATGTATGATTACGTAATACAATTATGATGTGTACAATTCAAGATTATGCAACAAATGACAAAAATCTGACAAATATCTAAATGAAGAATTTACATGTACTTACAGATTGTCAGTTTGTCCAGTTTAGCAAACGTATTTGCTAAATCTTTGCCGATGTGCCTGTAAAATGTTATATAAAAGAAAGTTTCATATACTGACATGTTCCTTGAAATTCAATCACAAAGACAGATGAAAAACATAGGCCTACTGGAATAGAGGTGTAGTGTCTGAATACTCCACATAACCTTATTTTTTGGAGGTTTAGCTTAACTCAGGCATTGTCAAGAGATTTAGTGTACATAGGTTATTCTATTAAAAACCTTTCTAAACAAATAAGGCAAAACATAACAGTTCAGTTTGAGTATATTTACATTATGAATACAATGCTTTACAATACATTCTGAAAATCATACTAGGCTGATGAATATGGCCTGGCTGTTGGAAGATTTATCCTGTAAAGTACTCACAGGGCCCATCATGGAACCCATCACAGGGCCTATCATAGGTTCCATTACCAGGTCCATCACAGGGCCTATCATAGGTTCCATTACCAGGTCCATCACAGGGCCTATCATAGGTCCCATTACCAGGTCCATCACAGGGCCTATCATGGAACCCATCACAGGGCCTATCATAGGTTCCATTACCAGGTCCATCACAGGGCCTATCATAGGTCCCATCACAGGGCCTATCATAGGTTCCATTACCAGGTCCATCACAGGGCCTATCATAGGTCCCATTACCAGGTCCATCACAGGGCCTATCATGGAACCCATCACAGGGCCTATCATAGGTTCCATTACCAGGTCCATCACAGGGCCTATCATAGGTCCCATTACCAGGTCCATCACAGGGCCTATCATAGGTCCCATTACCAGGCCCATCACAGGGCCTATCATAGGTCCCATTACCAGGCCCATCACAGGGCCTATCATAGGTCCCATTACCAGGTCCATCACAGGGCCTATCATAGGTCCCATTACCAGGCCCATCACAGGGCCTATCATAGGTCCCATTACCAGGTCCATCACAGGGCCTATCATAGGTCCCATTACCAGGTCCATCACAGGGCCTATCATAGGTCCCATTACCAGGCCCATCACAGGGCCTATCATAGGTCCCATTACCAGGCCCATCACAGGGCCTATCATAGGTCCCATTACCAGGTCCATCACAGGGCCTATCATAGGTCCCATTACCAGGCCCATCACAGGGCCTATCATAGGTCCCATTACCAGGTCCATCACAGGGCCTATCATAGGTCCCATTACCAGGCCCATCACAGGGCCTATCATAGGTCCCATTACCAGGCCCATCACAGGGCCTATCATAGGTCCCATTACCAGGTCCATCACAGGGCCTATCATAGGTTCCATTACCAGGTCCATCACAGGGCCTATCATAGGTCCCATTACCAGGTCCATCACAGGGCCTATCATAGGTCCCATTACCAGGCCCATCACAGGGCCTATCATAGGTCCCATTACCAGGTCCATCACAGGGCCTATCATAGGTCCCATTACCGGGCCCATCACAGGGCCTATCATAGGTCCCATTACCAGGTCCATCACAGGGCCTATCATAGGTCCCATTACCAGGTCCATCACAGGGCCTATCATAGGTCCCATTACCAGGTCCATCACAGGGCCTACCATAGGTCCCATTACCAGGCCCATCACAGGGCCTGTCAAAATGCAATATCAATGTCAGTTACATGTACAAATGTACATAAAAATTACAAGTGGTTACCTGGCAATCTGTGTGAATTCTGATCTGTTGTGAAGAGCTTTATTTGCATGTCTTTGAATGATGCCATTGCCCTGAAAATGGAAAATAGAGGTTGCTGCTTATTTATATAAAAGAAAACAGAACAAAATATGTTACTGAGATGGTGCAGGTTTCATTTTTGATGAGGTCATGCATTCGAAAGAGAGGGAGTTCTAATCATGCGGCTTGTATTTACTTTTCTTTCTCTCCGTAATTAACTGATCATTCTCAATTTAATACCAGCAAATCAAAAATATTTAGGTACCTGTCTGGATTTCAGGGACTTGACGACAGCCATGAACTCTGTAGACCGGTCTCGACATGTCATGTCTGGATCGTTGGGTGGTGCCCGTGGCGGTGTGGATGATCGCGGTGAGCCCGATGATGTGTAGCCGTAGCTTGTTCTACCCCCGTAATTATGATCTTTGGTTTGGTCGACTTCGGAGCCAGAATTGGTGCGTCTCCGTCGAGTTATCATTTATAATGATTATCGCACATCACCACAAAAAATACACTACAGAGTAATCTACGCAGGATACGGAATCTGTGAACAGAGAAGTAATTCATTCAGACAGGGTGACATTTGACAGTTTCTTTCCTTGTATTCAACTCTGTTTACTGTGACAATGATACTAATTAATCCTTTTGATACTATCAAAACATCATCTGATATATCATCAAATTATGTTGCTACCACCTGTTAAGATCTATGATACCATCTAACTCCGGGTGCTGTGCCTCTATCATTATGTACAAGTTTCTAATTTGGGTACTGACGATTGGTCTACCTAATTTGTGTTAAATTTTACTAATATTTTTTACTATATGACTCTTAAAAGAATGTGGTTGTGGTGCTAGTGTAGATGTATATTGCATATACTCCGACACCATATTTGGTTATGAATAAGAGCCATCAGCTGAACAAACAATCAAATTGTAGTTTGATGGCAACAGGCAGAGGGTGGGGCTCAATAAGACGGTCAATTGGGCTTATCCCAGTAAAGTATAACAATTTCAAATGCAGCATCAAATTGATCAACAAGTGTCAATATTACCCTACCATTATTTTTTCCATGTAATATGACTGCAGCAAAGTTCTGCATGCTTTTCTGGATTACCAAGTGACCCGTTCTTTACAAAACCATTGCACCCATGAATGATGATGATTTCACCAATCCTCCATTGATTTTCATGAAAAACTGATGAAATTAGGTAAATGTATAGAGGGTAATAAGAACTGATTCATAGGACATCCAGTTCTGCCAGTTTCTCTCTGAGACACGCCTTGAAAGTATCCAAAGCAAATAAGTGGGTTAGTTAGATTGCAACTCCAATTGTCTCTCACACAGAAATAATGTAAAAGTCCGACTTCTATATGCTAACTGGCCTATCAGCCATACTTTGTATGTGAACTGATGTAAGTTCTTATATACGCGAGTTACGGTAATTTCCCTAATAATTCACGATGCAGTGATGAAACTTAAAAAATTGGCTACTTTCGAATTATTTGTCGCAGTAATTCCAGAAAAACCTTGTGTTCGAATTATATGTTACGCTGATATTCACGGAAGATCCAAAATGGCGGACCGCTTCACCGTGATCGTTGTGATCTATTGATAACCGTGTATTATGTTTGATATCTCTATCATAGTTCATTTAAAAGACTCTGGGCCATCCTTAAAATATGTCAGTTGGCGTAACCCGCCCTCCCCATCGAAAAGCTACCAACCCAGAAGTTTTTATCAGCCATCTGTCGCCGTAAATGTTTTTTTCTTTTTCTTCAACTTCAAGCAGTCCCTGTGCAGTTATTATCATTAAGTTGCGTAGGTCGTGAATTTGTCCGCCAGAGTTGCAAGTTTCAAGAATGAAATACAAAGAAAATATGGTCTACGAAACGAAAGAAAAATCTGCCCTCACGTTGTTTTTGTTGAAAAGCGATATGCGTGTTGAAAACTTTTGTGCCTTACTTCCCTATTTTGAAAGTGAACTCTTCCAATTCGATTCGTCGGGAAGCCTTGTGGGATTACAACACCGGGTCAGTGGAAGTTTCCATTATCGCAATAGGGATGGTAGCCCGACAGTATTGCGACACGTGCCTGCTGTCAGTCGACCATATTTCCCGGCTAAATCTGTACCGTGATGCCGACGTTTGGTTCATTATCCATCAAACACGAAGTAAAAAGTGAAATGTCCAGCTTGTCAGGGATTGAAAATACATAAAAACTAAACCTCTAAATTCCTGCAATGATGATCGGGTTGTCTACAACGTCACTCGTGAGATGTCAATGTGACTGACCCAGCGAGGGTGCATATTTTATGTTCGTCCGCTCCATAAAGTTGATTCCTCGTTGATTATAAACTGGATTATCATGTTGTTGGAAACACTGACGTCTGTCATTTTATTACATGGAAACGTCGTTCTGGATTGGTGAGTGAATAAAACACCAGCATCCATGTCTGTTGACATCTCCCCGTAGCACAAATGAAATACTCAACTGCTCCCTTTCTGCAGTCAAAATGTATGAGACACATCATGCACATCTGAAGAAATGAAATAATGGCTCCCTCGACATAGGAGTTGTGCACAAACTAACTATTACGCCGAAGCCCTGACAGGGACAAGCAGAGGGAAACATTTATATCTTTGTCCTTCCATATCATCTGTTTATTAAAGAAAATGAGACATCGAAAATATCATTCGAATTGCCGTTAATTTTTTTTCTATTGATCTCGTAGGTGCCTCAAAATGGCCAGTTGACGGGCATTTTCGCCTCCAACCTCCTGCTAATGAGAACCCGGTTAGGGACTTCCTGATCATAGTTCTATGATATATGGAGAATTCGCAACCACAAAAACTGAACTTTTGTATTTTATTTCTGTGTCAACGCGTATCGTTAGTCACGATTTAGCTGTACAGCAATTATTCTGAGTAACATATTCACTTTACTTTCAGCGGCACGAAGTCCACGATGAAAACGGGAGTGTTCGAATTTATTGTTTCACGAGTATATTGAAAATGCTCCCGTTTTTGTTTTATTAGGATGGAAAAATCACGACAGGGGAAAAATCGGCCGTTTTCGAATTAAATTTGGAAGGTGAATTATTAGGGAAATTACCGTAGTGGGTTTTTCCGGAGCTGTATACTGTGTATATGTATAATATCTTATCACTTGTTTCTGTGATTCATTTATCGTAAAAATATGTGGAAATCCTAATATCCTAATGAAGAGAAAATATTAATATAAAATAAAATGTTGTTATTGCCAATTCATTTTTAAAATACATGTATGCTCAAAATAACCTAAATATATAGGAGGTGGTTACTAATCAGTGAAAAAGGTTGAATTGAGCAATTGGAATATTCGTCCTTTTGTGGAATTGACAGTTCAGTGGACTCTTTGAGACAACCGAGATTATCATTAAGCATATCGTGCTAGGTAAAAAAATAATAATAGGCTAGTATTCAACTTTATAAATAGAAAACTATAGTTTATGGGTTATTGTCCAATTCTATCATAATCTCACATTTCCTTCTCAACACACAGCCAAGTCTGTCAATGGATTAAACAGAAAATTCTATCCAACCCATGTAGGCCTAAGTTAATAATTTTGTCTTAAAGGGAACGTAAACTCTGGTGAAACTTGCATGGCCAGTTAAAGCTTTTTCCTCATAGAATCCAAATCGTTTATCAGAATTTTTTTTACAATTTTTTCAAAGCAGTACTAAACGTCTTAACTTCGTTACACTGGACGAACATAGAGGCCTCCATGTTCGAAGAATCGTGACGTCAGTGGACACTAGTTCTTCTGCCTCTGGAGGTAAAAACGCGTCAATTTGCAGAGGTGCAGTATTCGAGACCGTAGGTTACAAACATGAACGAGGATGACAGTGCGACGTGTCGGGATTACCTGGTACATTGTGACAGCCAAATGCAGAGCAGCCCGGCATCGTAGAATATCTGTTAGAATCAGGCTGTATTCTACATCAAAGCTAATCGATAACATTGCCTCTGTTAGTCAGGGAACGGATGAGTGCATGAAAACGACCATATTCGGCCATGTTATCTCGACACAGAGAATGTCCGATGACGTAGGAGATTATCGGCACAACTGAATTTTACGCTTTCCAATTGGATAAAAATCCTGCCCAAAACAAACATGGCGGCGCCCCCAAGAAATTCCAAATCACGGTATTTTCTATGTTTGCGTCTGTCTCATTCATTGGGAAAAAATGAGAAAAAATATTTGTCACGATTTTTTAAATCTATCGGGATTGTTGTATAATTCCCGCGGTGTTTTACCGCAGAGTTTACGTTCCCTTTAACAAAATTCAGTCTTTCGCAGTATCTTTATAAATTAAAAAATGTTCTCATGTACCAGTATACGTTTATTCCATGGAGGTATATTTACCCCCCCCCCCCACCCCTCCCTCTGGTTTAACTAGTAGCTGGTGGTGTATATGTTTCGATAGTTTAAACTCTGAAAATCTTTCCATACACCCTCATAACTATTTAGTCTTGCACAATCCATATCTAACCAGATCTGTTGGCTGTATCCCTTTTCAAAAATAGCATTTGAAAATTTCAGTCGTTTTTTTCAGCCTTTTCGGAAATATAAAATTATAGTATACGGGGGCCAGGCTATGAAACTATCGTCTGTCAACAGAATGGTAAAATACGAAGTGCAATCGTGATATTTATCCTTAGCCTTGGAGCACAATGATAAAGGCGCTATCATACGGTACCACATCACGGAACACAATACCAACTTAACACAAAGTGGCTATTGATCCGTAGAAAAAGACAAATATCTCGATCACGCTATTATACCGTATTACAGAACAATATCCACTGCCAAAATTATAGGGTGGGGGAAATGCCATGATTCTTCTGCAGAGCTGCCAAGCTTTGGTGAAGAAATTTCTTGAGTTTAACACATCAGACGCATTTCCAGACAATAAATTTCTATGCGAGATTATGTCATTTTTTATAGAAAAATTGTCAAAAAATGTTATATTACATCCATTTTCATGAGAGAATGAGTAGATTTAGACTTTTGAGAAGATATTCTATGAATTCCGGGAGATTTCTAAACTTATCCGTGAGACCGGGAGGTTAGTCCATATTTCTTGAGTCGAGACTCCCGGAAATTCCGGGAGACTTGGCAGATCTGCTTCTGAACTAAATCAGTAAAACAATTACCTTGACCCAGTTATCTTGACCACTCATGGATTAGAATTAGTGAAGAACACGGATTGGAATCAGTGAAGAACCCCCACTGCTCATCTGACAGACATTTGACCCACAAATTATGTTGTTGTTGTTGCCATATGACTCAAGTCACGTCAGGTTGAGCAAACTTCGTTGCCCATATTTTTCTCAGAAACGATGGGAAAATCTCACCAGGTAGCTTTTTTACAGCCTTGGTTGGCTGATTCCTTATGGTTAAGCCTACACTGTTAGAGACAAACCAGAACGATTAACTTTGTAGGACAGAAATCTGTCAAAAAATAAATATTGTGTCGGCGATGCGAAAGTTGTCCACGAAAGCTTTCTTGACGTCACATCCGCAAAGAGTGCGCATGTCGAAACGTGCTTTATAAGCTCGACTTCTTCCACGTTTCTGTCATTTGGCCGGGGGATTTGGATTTGGTTGGATGTAGAGCAGATCTCGACATTTTGTTCTAAGTGTTATATAAGTTGTACAAAATGCCCCCAACAAGTTCTGAGACAATGAGATCTGGGCAAAATGGAGGTAATGGCAACCGCACAAGTCGCAATCATCAGTGTGTATCGGGTAACATAACAAGTGGACAATGAACACTTGGAAACCAGTGAACTGTAACTGTCACTGTCAGTGTCGCTGTGTTGCTGCAGTCACACTGACAAGCTGGACGTCATAGTCGATAGATCTAAAAGTTGAATGAAAACGATTTGAATTTCGAAGCTGAATGTTTCAATGCAAATTAAGGAAATTATGTAACATGAAGCATTCTGAATGAGATAAATTATAATTTAATCATATTCTAAATATTCCTTAGTCGTCGGTTCGATTCTCAACCGAGCCAGTATTTTCTGGCAGGTGAGAAGGAATGTAGGAATATAATTAAATTACACTGGCTCGTTGAAACTCATGACTAAGGAATATTTGGAATATAATTAAATTATGATTTATTCCTGAAGACGACGGAAATTATCCGTTGAAACATTCTATCTTCGAAATATCCAAAATTCATATGTTATCGTGAGAATAACCTGTGTACTTGCGAAATGGATCAAATTGGCGAGCTGTTCCCGACTAGACTCGGTAGCTCAGTTGGTAGAGCAGTGGGATGATATCCCTGAAGTTGTGAGATTGATTCTTACTCAAGCCAGTATTTTCTGGCCGGGTGTTCCACACTGTAGGAATATAATTGAATGTGCCTTCTGCAATTCTCAATTCCTTTTTCATACCTGTTGCTTTTGATTTAGACTTTTAAAAGAAAAAAAGAAATGGTTAAATTCTGACTGGCCTATGCTGTGCTGTGGATTGTAGGACATTCCCCCCCCCCCCCCCCCCCCAGTGTATTAGCCAGAATTTGGAAACTGGGAGTGCAAAAGAAATTTTAGGGAGTGCAAATTTGTGTCCCAGCAACTGAGCCGCGCGTAGCCCTGTGAACAATTAGGCGTGGGGTCTGGGGCCCGCCTAGGGCCCCAGCCGCCAAAGACCCTTAGATGCTCAGATATGCTATCAGAGCCATTTCCCAGCACCTGAGAGTTCCAATATCAAGGTTTACTTTCATCCTTTTAAATAAAATAAAATATCATTTATGCACATAAAAAATGAAAAAAAATGTGAATTTTTATTTTTTGTAGTGAGGGCCCCGGGGCTTTGACTTTTTTTTGGTGAAAGAGTCGAAATTGGATCACAAATTGTCTGCGGATGAAACCCTGAGAAAATGTTGCAAAAAAAAAATATATATACTTATTTGATCAAATTTAGAAAATTATGATTGTGATTGTTTTGTTATTTATGAAGTAATATAAATCTCTTAAAATTTTTAGTTACTTCATTCTCATGTATGAAAACAGTACACTTTTACAAGAGCTGTGAAATGACCCTGTGCTGTGAATATTGTAATATGAAACTATGAAAGATGTTTAAATTCAGTTTTTCCAAGACTCTTATTTGGTTTTGAGTTCTTGTTTAAAATTTATTTATAAATTACAAATCTTGCCAATGTACAATTTAATTTTATCTTATGAGATCCAACAGTTTATTTAACTATGCTACACTTTGATTTTACAAAGTAATTCAGATGAATTGATATCCTCAGGTATCCCCTCACCTCATATTTTCAGATAACATATGTAATTTTGCTTCCTATGTCTTTAGGTTTATTTTGAAAATTAGGTCAAACCAATATACACCAAACTGATAGATCAATAGCAAACGGAACATTGCTTGTTAATCTACAAATCAGACACTATACCATTGTGTAAAATTTCGGTCCACTTAGGAAGCTTTTAAATATGCACCCGATGTGCACTTATAGGGCCCGTTTGGGTGAACTGGTTTAATTATTGATGTTTTCGTATCAATCTAGGATGGGCACCAGGGCTTGTCAATTTTTTAAACTTTTTGGGAAACAAATTACATAAAATATATCTTGAATGTCGGAAAATAGGGAGGGGGGCACAGGGGTGAATATGCGGATTGCCGGGGGGGGGGGTGTGATTATTGTCCAGGGAGAGATTATATCATGGGAGGGTATCTGTTGGGGGTGGGGATATGTCACGAAGAGATGGCGGTTGGGGGAGTGTGCTAGTCCCATGCTCTGAGTGTTAAAAATTACCGAGGTTAACATTGCCACAGCATTTACCTCCGCAATTGCTGAATGTCATGGCTAACCATGAGGGTAACTATTAAGGTAGATACTTCATGTAGGAGGCTATTGTCTGAGTCTTTGTGCAGCTGAAAAGGCTCAAGTCTAGACACATTGTTGTTCCCAGACTTGACTACTGTATGCATTGTCTCGTGATTCTTACATGGAGTATAAACCGTTATTAAAGTTAAGTATATTTGGCCAGATCAGGAACTTCAAACATTTGGGGAAATCCATCAAATTGACTTGTTTTCATAAAAGTTTGCTTGTTTTGAGCTTCTGATGACCTTCTAATGCTCATTAAACATAATGGTTCATTTACATGTATCATCACGTACTCGCCAGGAAAGGGGGACGGGTGGATGAATTTTTATTTATTATTATTTATTTAAATATTTAGTTGACACAAAATTCAGGGGCAATTGAAATGTTAATCCCTGTACAATCCCCCAAAAACATTCCAATAAATCGAAATAATGTCAATTCAAGACACTGGATGTGAGATATTTGTGCTTGTCTCACACATCATGATCGTCATGATCATGGAGAAGAGTGACCAGAAACCTTGAGACCAGAGCAAAATTCTGTTGAACATGAATGGTTTGTTCAGAGATTTATAAACTGATTAATAATAACTTACTTGCAGTACTCAAATTTCACAGGCCTACTCCACATATATATGTATGTATATAGGTTGCTTCCATTTCAAATGTGCATGAAGTGGATATCTTCTATTATCTGACCCATTCTGTACATGTAGGTCATCTCTAATCATTCTATCCTTGGTACATGTAAACATGGAAATTTCCACTGTGCAGCTACAGTGCAAGATACATGTATTTGGAAGAAATTAATATCACATCAATCAGTAAGCCTACAGGTCAGGATGATAGATAATTATGTTAATTAGGCATTGCCAGGGATACCTTGTGTTATTGTCAGTTTCTTCTTTCTTTTTCTTCTTCTGTTTCCAACTTTTCTTTTCTCTCGGATAACTTTTGTGAGATTAAATATGAATTTTGGTCAAATTTATGATGTTTTGGACTATTTTAATCATCAATTACAGTGTACCTTTGGCACAAGTATAATCAGCTAATCCAAGTATTTTGGCTAGATATTCCTGAATATGAGATGAAACGGTAATTTTTATGAAATTTATCAGGACTTCTCCCCCATTAATTGTACTTGGTGCTCTTGTTTCGGAGATCTTGTATAAGCTTCATCAAGTAGTCCCACAGTTTTGACTGGAGGTCCATGGAAATTTGTAGGCATGCTAACCATAATTTGAAGATAAACCATCCCATCATATTTCTGAAATGAACTGTCAAAACTAGTTGCATAATTTGCATTACATCAGTTTTGTCATAAAAATTAGCAAGGTTATTATGGGTAATCCTTGTATTGCAGCCAAATAGTGCTATCAATGGACCAACCACATATACTATGCTTTGCAACATAGCTGAATTCTTGATCTAGAATGGTCATGTGTGTAATTGGATCTGGGATGAATGCATTCATGGCTGAATGGAGGTTCTTATCAATTCTGGCAATAGGACAGTCCCGAGACACAACTCTCGGCCATGAAAGGCACTAAACAACATCATTGACCACGTGATGTTGGGCCAAGGTTAGGCACAAGGTAATGTTTTAACATTCATGGCTATACTGCATAAATCAGAAAATAAGTACATTGTATCATTGTGGCTTTCAAAATACTGAAAATCCAAACAGCCTTGGAGATGTTATTGTTTCGGAGTTAATAGGCATTTGCAAACAGAAGGCCTCGCCTGTAAAACTCAGTGAATAAAGTAACACAGCATTTCCAATGTTGAGAATTGATTTGTTGTCTAACCTCGGCGTGACGAGGTAACTTTTGACGGTATGTGTTGTGCATTAATGCTCCTGTCTAGGAAAAGACAGTTATTCGTTGTCATCTCGGACCGAAACGGAGAAGTTGCTTTTTCCAACAATTTTCCTTATAATTGTATGGAAAATTTTCATTTGAACCTAATGGTAAAGTAGCTGTCACTATGAAGGGTCATAATAGTGGCTGACCATTGGTTCAATGTATGACCTCTATACTGATTTGCAATCTCATTTCATTTATGGCACATTCACTGATAGTTTCACAGCCATGGCTCATTGATATTCATTCAATCATGTCACTCTGTACTATGGTCATATAAGGGACTCGGTGGATCTGTGGTACATGTATATACACTTATCCCATATAGATCAAACTTTAACAAAGACAGTGCAAATTAGAATTATGTAATAAATCCTTTGGTATATGTATACCTTGCCACAATATGTTGCTTGCAATTACTATTTTTAGAAATAATGAACATTTCTTTTACTCCATGTGAAAGTGAGATGTTTTCATATTTCATTGACTCTAGTTTTGAATGTTTAGTGGTTGAAAGGGATGCATGCCATGACTTAAATTGGTCCCCCATGTGAATACAGTTTAAAAATTGTGACAAATATTGGAACTTTATCTGAAAAATTTACGTTGTTTTCTATCTTGCTCTGATGCATGTCAGTCCACACTAAAATTTACTAAAGGTACATTGGTCAATTTGCAGTCACTGTGGATAAGTGTGGGGTGGGAAGAGGGGGTCTCAGTAATTTGAGACAGTAAATCATTACTGTATATTGCTACTCTTGAACTATTTCCATAGTTGCTGAAGAGATATCGGCGACCCTAAGAGAGAGGATTATGATCTTAGATGGAGGGATGGGCACAATGATCCAACAGTACCGATTTGAAGAAGAGGATTTCAGAGGCACAGAATTCAAAGACCATCCCAAACTCCTGAAAGGAAATAATGACCTCTTATGTTTAACTAATCCAGAAATCATATATAAAATACATAAGGTAAGACTATGTGTAAATGATTTCACTTTTATAATTTCATTTCTCACAATTAGCCACAATGGTCAGCATTTGCTGAAGTAAATGCTGTAGCAAAAACAGTTAACCTCAGCAGTTAATTGAACGTGGTGTTAACTGTGGATTATTTTGATATCAAAAAGTTTTTCAAGAAGCAGATTTCCCTAATTGTGAAGGCTGAATTTATTTTGCAGAATTTAACATTTTCTGGATTTTGCATATAGATTTATCTGATTAATGAAACTGAACATTCACCGTTTTTATAACCTGTTTAACATGTTTAATGTGAAATTATTATCCAAGTTTGAAGTATTCCTTTATGATATATGTTTTAATAGATTTTACAATCTTTATTAAAGTCCATAAATAAAATTTTGTGTATTTGTACTTGCTATTTTCTGGCATTATTTCTAGTGTTCTATGTTATAACCAGGATTATCTAGAAGCAGGATCAGACTTTGTTGAAACCAACACATTCAATGGCACAAGTATTTCACAGGCTGACTATGGGACAGAGCATTTGGTTTGTACAATAAATATTTTCTACTTATTCAATTGTTTTCTAAAACAGCAGTTATTCCACAATAACCTTGTCGACAAATTTCTAATTGATATATTTTTGTAAATATACACTTAAATACATGATAACAGCTGTGTCCCCAGTGCTAGAGTGACATTCTCAGTTGGAAGTAAGTATTTCCAGTTTGGAATGTGGCTTTGAGGGAATTTTCACCTTGTGTACCACGAGAGTTCAATCACAATCAACTTGCAATCACATCAGGGGAGATAAGCAATGTAAATGAGAGGTACTTGAAACATCACAAGTTGTACACTATTAAAAGTACATTTATCAATTGTTGTCTATATCAGGTAATGAATTTGATACTTATTCAGTCTATTTTTGGTATGTGCATGATCACACAACTGATTAAATTAGAGAAGTTTTACAATGTACAATCTGAAAAACAAGCAGTGTTGCTCAGTCACACCAGGGGAGATAACTCCTTTCCAATCATTTCACAGAATTTATCAATCTGATACTTTAAATATCTGTATCACTAAAGATTAATCATAAACATTATGTATGTGCATGTATAGGCTGCAGTTATTCTTTTTCAAGTGTTCTTTTTTCAGGCCTACAGGATCAACGTTGAAGCAGCCAAGTTAGCCAGACGTGCTACAGATGATGTTACAGCTGCTACAGGTAAGCTTCTGTCACAGCCCCTTAGGAATGGAATATGCACACACTGTAATTGTATTCAATTTCCCAGGATGGGACTTTTCACCACATTCATGATCATTTCATTGAAATAGGGTTCTCAAGCTATGTTAAAATTAGTACACTACCACATGTATGCTGTATAATTCTTCA
The DNA here is from genome assembly GCA_036873755.1 of Hanleya hanleyi. NCBI lineage: Eukaryota > Metazoa > Mollusca > Polyplacophora > Lepidopleurida > Hanleyidae > Hanleya > Hanleya hanleyi. Next base: position 33,498 of record JAVTVY010013808.1, on the reverse strand, counting down.
TCCTCTCTGTTCTTGAATGGGAATTGCGTATTGCATGTATTTTCACTAATGTAGATGATCTTGCATGGAATTCATTTGTTCAAAGAAGTTCATTTCTCAGGCTGGTACCATAGTACTGTTGCAGGGTCAAGGAAATGAACTTGAATTAACACATTTTTCTGCTTGGTGCTATGCTGAAGGTCTATGGGCAGTTTAGGACTGTACTTCTTATTTTCAACTTATTTGATGATCTTGTTGTTGATGTGTACTGGGTGTTCATTTTTTGCGAGAATATCTTTGATGCAAGACAGCTCAGAGGAAAAATGTTGGTAAGAGCTGCCGATTTTACATGCTCTGTCACAAGATTCCAGTGGAGTTTTTGATTGATGTGAGTCTGTAGTCCTTGTTATCTCGAGTCCGCTATTGCTGGATTATCTGGATATTATAGTTTCGATGCCTGTGGCTGTTTTGATTAGGGGTACATCCAAAAAAGGGTAGCATGGAATTATTTTCCATTTCACAGATGACCTTAAAGGAGTAGAGGAAATTCATTTCCCTTCTTTTATGGGGCTACAACATGGTGATTTGTCAAATTTCTCAAAAGAGGCTGAATTTCCTAACAAAAGTACCCAGACACCTCAAAATAGGATAAAAATCAACAAAAAACACAACAGAACCATTTATGCATAATACTGGCGGTTTGATAGTGTGATAGGACTGACCAAGAAGTTGGTATTTCAGATTCAATGGTTGGAGGGAGCAAAGTGCTCCTGAGGTTAAAAATTATGCTTCTGAAATCCCCAAAAATTAACTCGTAATCACTTTCAAGAAACAGGAAACTTGTAAAGGACCAAGAAATGAACCTCCAATAATACTCCCCACCCCCTCCCCGATTCCCCGTCCCCATCCCCTCCTAGAAATAAAACTGGAAAGGCTCAGTTTATCTGTTATACATGTAACCGCTAATATCTTCTAGGAAAACATGATACATTCCCAACACACCTCTGGCCTCATCCCAACACACCACAGGCCTCTAGTCGTGCTCCAAAAAAAAAAGACTTATTCGCATAATAACTTACAGTAATAAATACGCTCATACCATAGCTATGCCATGCCCACAACTGAGCAAGTTATAGATGATGGAAGGTGGAAGCTAACATGGCCGATTGGCTTCAATGCATTTTGCTGAGAAGCAACAGGAACTTGATAATGTGATGTCTAGCACTGTAATATCACTTGTCTTTATTGCACCATGTAAGCGTCCTGTCTGTGTCTTGTGTTCTGTCCTCAGTGTTTCATAGGGTGTCTGGAGGGTGTCTGGTCCCATGCTGCTTCAAAGATTTCTTCTTCGAAGTAGCAGGAATGTAACTTGGCTAGGTGGTGCTTAGTTGGTTCGTCGCGATATAGCTGAAATATTGTTGAAAGCGACATTAAATTCTATTCACTCGCTCACTCATGGCCGATTGGTTTAGAGTGCTTGCATTTACTGCTGGCGATTTGTTATCAAACTATGAGTGCATGGGATCGAGTCATACAGAGGACTGGTTCATTCAGTAGAAGTGTAGGTGCTTTACCAAGGAAGTGACACCCTAAAAATAATCGGATAAAAGAAAATAATTGGATATAAAAATTATAGATGTCACATTGACATTGATATTTCTGTGAACATGACTGGATAGCTCTCTGCCCGAGTCTTTTCAGTTTACAAAGCATACCATTCCTGCTATTTTTATGGCTAGTAGGGAAGTGTGGGGGTGTATATTCAAAACGTTTTAGTTCACAGAATTGCAGGAGGCATCCCTTTTAGTGACTATCCAACAGTTTGTTTCATTCACCATGAATCCAAAATGAATCAATTTAGAAGAAACACTGAGGTGGATAAGTCAGTTAACTCATATGGAACATACTCCATTTAATTGTAAGCATTTGACAGTAATTTAGGGTTGCAAGCCAGAGGCTGCAATCTTCTTATAATCGGTATTATTATTATTCCGCCGGATTTTGTCCAGGAATTTTCTTGGCTGCCGTTGAACCGATGAAGTCGAAACTTTGCATAGGTGTTGGGGAATGTGAGATCTAATGCATATCAAAAGAAGAAGCCGATTGGTCAGATGGTTTGGCAGCCGTCTTGGATTTACCCTAAAACCTTTCAAGATCTTCTTCTTTGGAACCACTGGACCGATTTCCGCGAAACTTGGCACACATGTTCAATGGATCCAGGGCTCTCAAACTTCTATTTAAAAAGTTGCTCCATAAATTAAAATGGCCGCCATTGACCAATCAAAATTGTCGGATTTTTAAATGACGGATTTGGATGGGGAAAGTGGCTACATAATGCATTGCAGTATGGCGATCACGAATGTGCAAAAATTTTGCTCCTAGGTCACGTGGTTTGGCCGCCATCTTGAATTTTGTCAGAAACGGAACACATCTTGTACAGGCTATAACTCTGAAGCTACGGGAGGTACAGCCTTGCAGTTTGTTGCATTATATTGTCCAGGAACAGCTCTTTCGGAAGTATGTCAACCGTTTTCACCTAGCTTCAATAGTTTCTCCGCTATTCTCCGTCGTAATTCACCCAAATTTTTCAATTATCGGATTTTCATGTTACGGATTTCGAAAGCGGAAGTGACTATATATATGTTATGAGACACGCCAATGCTGAATATGGCAGATTCGTGGTGCTTGAGCCCAGTAGATCTAATGAATACCCAAAGAAGAAGCCGATTGGTCAGAGGCTTTGGTGGCCATCTTGGATTTACCTTAAAACTTTCAACCTCTACTTCTGTGGAACCACTGGGCCGACTTGACACACATAATCGATGGATCGGGCTCTCTCAGATTTCTATTTGAAAATTTGCTCCGTGGAATAAAATGGCCGCAATGGACCAATCAAAATTGCTGGATTTTCAAATAACGGATTTGGACAGGGAAAGTGACTACATATATGCGTTGTGATATGACGATCACGAATATGCAAAATTTTGCTCCTAGGTCACATGGTTTGGCTGCCATTTTGAATTTTGTCAGTAACTGAACAACTTTTAGGGACTATAACTCTGAAACTATAGGTGGTACAGTCTTGTAGTTTGTTGCATTATATTGTCCAGGAGCAGTCCTTTCGGAAGTATGTTAATCATTTCAACGTAGCTTCAATAGTTTTCTCGCAAGTCTCAGATGAAAATCACCCAAATTCGTGAATTGACAGGTTTTGTAGGTTCGATCTAAAACGAAGAAAATTACGTTTTGCCAAGAAGGGTGACTTCGTGGTCTAAAACTAATGCTGTTGGTTCATTGGTTGTGATGGGTGCTTGCAACCCGAGGATTGCAACTCGTTGCTATATTTCTTTTTATGTTTTTAGGTACACATTTAAAAACCTGTTTGTAAAGTTACTATGATTCATGATCCATTTAGAATATCCTACAGTTTGCAAAGCGTCCAATAAACATAACAAAAAAAGTCTGATCTTAAGTGAATTTTGTCAAAACTTTTTCTCATGGAACAAACAAATTTGGCGAGTTTTTAGTTGAATTTTACAAATCTGCTTACCAGTGACAAAACAGGACTTCTATGAATCCCTAAATTTAAGTCATGAAAATATTTCACCCTTGAATGTGCCACTCACATCTACATGTATGCTTCGGAGTAGAATTATTTTGATTAATTAATATAACTTGTTTCCTGGGTGTGGAAGATGGAAGTGGCCTGTAGATTTCATAAATTTTCAATTGCAGGTGTAAAGCGATATGTAGCAGGTGCTTTAGGACCCACAAACAGGACATTGTCAATATCACCATCTGTAGAACAACCAGACTTCAGGAATATAAGTGAGTATATTTAAGAAATAATTCCTTGTTTACTGTGGTAAAACACCTAGAATAGATCGGGCTGGAATGGGATGAGTCTAAGTTGGTCACGATGGCCGTAGGCCGGAGTGATCAAACGTGAAGACTCATCCTATTGCAGCCCGATCTATTCTAGGTGTTTTACCACAGTAAACAAGGAATTATTTCTATTCCACCTTACTGAAAACGGCACAATGTGGAGATGTTTCCTGAAAAGAAAGATGTTCCCTTGTATTTAAAACTGGATAAACACCCCTATACCCGACAAAAAATGCTTTGGCCCGCCTATTAATCGAAGTAAGCAACACCTGCAAGTTGGGTGCCTGAAATCGACAGGAGTTGGAGAGTCCACAGTATGACAGTTATAGGGACGTGCTAAAACGCCATTAACGATCAAAATGATGCAAGCTTGACCCTTGGTTTTAGAATACCTGTGAAGTTCTCCCATCATCCAATGATTGGATTGTGTATCTATCATACGTTCAAAAAGGTTTAATGACATCAGCAACTTTCGCGGAAAAAAAAAGTGTTCTCCAACTTTAATTGGCTTCATGATGTACGGCAAAAGGATGTACAAGAAGATACAGGCAGACGATAAATGTTGATATCCATTTCAATCCTATTACCCTTCTGGGCGATTTCAACTGAACACGCGAAGAAATTTATGACATCATATAATCCACAACGATTGGTTGTAAGGTAGGATCTATTGGAATTAGATCCCACCTGGGCTTCCTTCTTTACATGTAATAATGTTATTTGGTAAAACACATCGGATGTGGTAGAAATATATGGAGAGAGAGGATGGAGGATCTCCACCTTGTGAGTCCATAATATCCAATTTATTAAACAAGACTAGTAATTTGCATTTGTCCCGAGTCTTGCTTTATGGTAATTTAAATACACAAAAATATATAATATATATATATAATTTTGTTCTCTCTTACAGCCTTTGATGAATTAGTAGATGCTTACAGAGAACAGGCGGAAGGTTTGATAGATGGAGGTTGTGACTTACTCATGGTTGAGACAATCTTTGATACAGCCAATTCTAAGGTATATGTACACCAAATGCAAAGAAAATGTAGTATCAATTTTGTTCATGGGATCAGAGATGGACACAGCAGATTCACAGAGAGACAAATCATGTTCTCGCTATCTCTTCACTGAATTTCATGTATGTGGAAATGTTGTTCTACCCTGACAGACACAAAGAGAAAACATTTTGTTCAAAGTGGAGACCCTTGAAAAGAATAGACCATATACTTTAATATAGTAAATAAAGGGAAACATACAAATTGGAATTGAGGTTGATTGAAGTTTGAATATGATTACCAGTTGCAAAACAGGACAATTGTAAACTCTTGTCTCAACATCTTCTATACCACCATGGACTGTATATTTACACTCTCAAGTTCCTCTTGTATCTTTTCTCATTTTTACAGGCAGCTTTATATGCCATTGACACCCTATTTGCAGACAGGAATATCAACATGCCTATATTTGTGAGTTTGAATGTTTCGCCTACATGTACACTCTTCATGTTTTGAGAGAATATTATTGGTTAATCATAAACAGTCAGGGGACACACCTGTACAAGTGATCAAGAAAAATCACTTAGCAAGGTTATTGACATCCAGTCTACCAATATGATACTCATTTTGTTTGCTCTATATGAGTGCGATTGACAGTTCATGACATTTTGAGCATCATTTCAAACTCACAGTTGTTAACCCCATCCTCCGGAGGATTATTGCAATCGTCCTTGGCCATGGGGGCGGCCATTGAGCTGTAGAAAACTTTGTACATCAAGAGCGGAAAAACTAGGACGACTTAGGCACTGAAACTTGCCTAGTTGGTCACAATTGTAATGTTGTGAGTCTGTATAGTTTTAGGCGATGGCATATGAGAATTAATACGTTTTTTTTTGCGAAGAAATGCTCGAAATTGGAAGGGTAATTTTTACACGGAACGTGGATGTTGTTGTTCTTGTACGTGAGCATTCGACTGCGGGCAGTGCTTGTAGCCAGACGATAGTCGTTCAGCTGACATGCGCTGTTCGGAGTTTGGTTAAGAGTTTGATGAACTCACCCGGATGTTCCTGTGGACCGTATAGTTATACCCCGGGTATTTCAGAAGCGATCAGTCTCTGCACAGAGGTGACGATGGTAATCAAAGTATTAGCTATACTCGGATCTCTTGAGCAGGAGAGTGCCTGGTTTTGCGACAACCATAAAGCGTGATGTTCTTCCAGCATGGCGATGGTAGCATGGCAGGTCAGCATGGCGATGAGGAATAAACGGGCTCGAATAAACAGGCCAATAAAGCACACTTCCAGATCAGGGAATGGAAAACTTACCAACGTTTACGCTTTAGTTGACCTGATAACTATTACTGCGTTGAAATAAACCCCGAAGATTCAAGCAAACTTATTTATCAATTTGTGAAGTCAAATTTTTCGTTCTTCGACAAATCGCGTGTTCAAAGGTCTCTTCTCGTTTCTTGTCTCAAACAGCTCAAATCAGAGGGATTAAACATTGTGCTAAAAAAAATAATAATAAATAAATAAAATGTTATTTTTTAAATATTTTTTCCCATTGATAATCAATGTTCAGTTATGTTGATTCCTCAATCAGTAAGTCTGATATTTGATTCAAAAGCCTACCTATTTTGTCAGAATTCGTGGAATTTGAATATTTTCGCTAATTTGGGCACGTTTCCCTGCCTAAAGAAATTTTACTGTGCCGAATACAGGGATAATCATGACTAAAGTTGAGCAACATTGCACATGTGACGGGGGCAAAATTTATTTCCCAAACAAAACAAATTTTTGGCCCTACCTACTCAAAGTTTTCCTAGCCTGTTTCCGGAAACAGACATATTTTGATTTTTGTTACAGTTATCACTTGGTGATCAAGAAATTTATCGAAAATATTCAGAGAAATGCTGGTTAAATGCCATGCGGTTGCACAGGAAATGTAGCTTGATTATCAATTTTTCTGTACTGTCTTGACAATCGCTCTGACACCTCCTATGTTCCTTCATTCCGTCCTTGATCCATTCGCAACATTTTTGCAAGCAAATTACTGGAGCCATGAATATTTCAAATTCGCGCTTTTCCCCCATAAACAAATTATACCTCAGAAAATGACCAGCCCACCTTGCCAGCTTAAAGGATTTTAATCAATATTTTTTTTCTCTGGATTATGTGTCAGAAGAGTTAGTACTTAATTAAGAAATTTTTTTTTTAAATTTTTCTTGTCCCATGTGGGTGTATTTAATCTTTTTGACAGCTCTATTGAGCTCCCAGTTAGATATACATATTTGTGGAATGAAAGCGAGGCCGCCAATCTGTGACGTCACAGGTGCGAGAGCTCGCTAATGACAGGTAGCAATTTAGTATGAATTACATACTGGGAGAGATTTCTTTTAGTGGCATTTAGAAGTTGGGAAGTAGATAAATAAACAAATTACTTATGGATAACAACTTCTAGTTTATTCGGGACGACGTTTTGATACAGGTATCGTTCTCAAGACAATGACATCAATAAATAAGCAGTATATATTCATCCCCATTGCGTATGACCTACTGATCCAGGAACCCCACCGTGCCTTGAAGCCCACCTTGTTAATTAATATAATAAATACTGGTCCTAGGGGGGCCACACCTACAATAACACTGGTGAAAACCCAGACTCCTACTTGCCCGTTTTGTTTCTCTAGGTTATACCTAGTATTCATTGCTTAGTATCTGCGGGTGCAAGTTTCGGGTTATTTTAGGTCGAAAATTCTTATTACTGACCAGCGAAACCCTCATCAGGGAGCCTACGCATTGACCGTTATGGTCAGATTTTTTACGTTTCCAGTATTTCACTGATGCTTTTACCCAGCCTATAGCAGAATTGTGGCTGGCTGGTAAAGCTTTACGGCATGTATGTTTGCGATCCAGTATTTCTTCAAGATCCTTTTCAGCCATCTCGTGTATGGATTGAAAGTCGTTATGTAACGCATACGTCGTTTCAGTACAGACTTATTCTGTATGCCCTCATTCCTCTTGAGGTATTTGTTTCTGTCAGTAATTTTCCGAGGTAGAGTATCCTCTCTGTTTTAAGCTTTCGCTTGAAGTGTTCTGACTAGTCTATGTAGTCTGCAGTATTATTGCAGTTTCGTATATATATTTTCAATTCTTCCGTAATGTGCTGGTTTACTGTGTAGGTATTTATAGGTTTCACTTGGCTTTGTTTAGCATTTCACATCAAGTATTGAGTCAGTCGAATATCTTTTCCCCTTGAAAACGGCAACGTCTAGATAATTCGCCTCGTTTTCAGATATTTCATAGTTGAATTTCAATAGAGGATGTGCGTTTTTAGCCATCTCAAAGAAACTCGCAGCTACGGCTTTATTTGCCTGTAGTAGTATGAATCCCGAATCCCGAAAAGTTTCTTTCGTCCTTCTGTGCACAAGATTATATTATTTGTGTTTGAGAAAACGAGAAATTTGACAGCTGGTTTTTGCCTTCTCCAGTTTCCGTCTAGCCATACGCTCTAAAATAATTAGACTGAAATTCAATCTATCAGATTGAAATTAGTGACCAATCTTTTATCGGATTGAAAATATTCAATCTAATAGATTGAAAACGATGACATTGATCTGTTGTAGACAGAAAATTTAATCTAATAGATTGAAATTTTCAATCTAATAGATGGAATATTCAATTGAATAGATTGGTCACTAATTTCAATCTGATAGATTGAATTTTCAATCTGATTATTTTAGAGAGTATTGTCTATGGGCAGTGAATATCTCTCTGTGGCTTTGTGCCATGTAAAGAGATGATATTAAATGGGCCCATTGTGTGGCACAATAACAAAGTACCTGCGGGTTCAAACTGATATGGCAGAACGTCAAGATGTCCATTTATGTGGTCTGTATATAGATCATCATCACTGGCATATTCCTCCATGGCTTCGAATCGTTTTCGATTAATTATACGGCGATATATGCGATGGAGTAATCGCAAATCCACAGCTTAATATATAGCACTGACAGCTGTCCGCAGGAGACGGTCGCCTGTCTGGCGTCACAAGCTCACGTGACGCCTAAGCTCATTAACGGGTTAACTGGCGGAAATTGAACTACAGGTCTTTAATTATAAAGGCTTAAATACGCCCACAGGGGACAAGGAAATTTTTTTTCAAAAATTTCTTAATTAAGTACTAACTCTTCTGACACATATTCCAGAGAAAAAAAAATATTGATTAAAATCCTTTAAAAAAAGTCGCTAAAATACGAACAGCTACGGTAATCAGTTCAGTTTAAATTGCATTTTCCCCCAATATTACTTAGCTTTCTGTGGTGTGCGAGTCGAAAGAATAAATGCGAGATGAGTACATACTTACCGACCCTATACCAAAGTGGAATAATCAAAACATGTTGGTTTCTGAGGATATTTTCAATTTCCTGACCATGTGTTTCTGCGGACAATGCCCCTCCATGATTTTCTCCCGTCCGAAAAGACATTGAGAAACAGAAAATATTTTTTTTTATATAATGCTTCACATCCGATTTTACAAGTTGTCAGTGATCTGTATTATACCGTGTTCTATTTGACGGGAAATTCTATGCAAATCTATTATCCTAAGCGCTGTGTCATTTCTCTCCAAATTCGCGGGTTATGATCACTTAATGGAACAGCCTATTAGAGCTGTTACTTTTGCGATGACAAACCCAAGACCACTTCGACCAAGATGGCAGGAATGACCAGGAGAGTGACTCAAACAAACTCTGGGTAGATGGGTATCAATTATTGATACAGTACCTGTAAATCAAACAATCAGCATTGTTGCTGATACTTCAAGGTTTACTGACGTACAAACCAGACCATTTAGTCTGCCACTCCGAGAGCATGTCCAATGATGACAGGGTATTATTTTGGCATATAAGTATGAGGGACAAAGCCCAGATCTTATACATACCAATTACAAAATAGGATGAAGTTTTCGAAGTCCACGAGTTCTAGTTTAAGACTGAAATAAACATTAATTTCAGGAATGTAGAATGATGGATTTTTTTTCGCTCAGAGAAGCAATTCATCCATTTTTTTAAGAGCATGTGCATGGTTGACAAAATGAGTGCAGCCAATATAAAGAAAAGGAAAACAAAAAAATGTACACAATAATATAATATGATGGAAATTATTGTATGTATGATGCGCATTGAAGAAGTGTCCCCCGGATAAAATGAAAAAGATTGCTGATCTTTTATTGGTGGAACTCTACCTAATTGTATTATTAAAATTAATTTTTACTTTTACACGTTTTGTAAGTACATAATAAAATAATCAAATCTACTATTTTACATTTTCAGTTGCTACAAACTGAGCAAAAGTATATAGTTATGTCATAGAATTAATTATGACACTATTAAGATCAGTGTACACTGTACATGATCCTCAGTAATAATAGACTGATGTACACACATTTTTCTTTGTGTTCCAGGTTTCTGGGACAATTGTTGATAAAAGTGGTAGGACTCTATCGGGACAAACCAGCGAGGCATTTGTTATCAGTGTATCACATTCCAATCCCCTGTGGTAAGTTCTGATAAAACAGAGCAACACTTCTTAGTATCAGGTATATTTAGTTGAAAAAATGTGCTGAAATGAATCGTTTAACTTGTTCGTTAAAATGAAATTGTTCACGTAATTTATAATTTGATCTTTTAATTTTCAGCCTAGGTTTAAACTGTGCCTTGGGTGCGACAGAAATGAGGCCATTTATTGAAGCTATTGGCCTAAACACCAGATCGTTTACTCTGTGTTACCCCAATGCAGGTAAGAGAATGTGTATCTATGTTACATAATCATGATCCCCAGGTTTTCAGTATCCTCGCACTGTCTGAGCTGTAACCTCTCACTGTGGGTGTTGCACCCTTATCAATTATGATTGACAAAGATAACATTTATCGATATGCAAGCTTGATGGAGAATGTATCCAGTATATCTACCAGAAAGATAAACGAAGCTGATCTATTTGAATAAAGCACATGTTACAATGTCCTTTTTAGCTGAGATACTGGATGTTGTTGATTAGCCAAGAGCCATGCACACACACAAGCTACTCCCCATGTTTTCTCAGCCTATATCCGACTGAGGGTGTATCCGAGACTTATAAATTAAATCTGCACATCATGTTTATTAAAGAGGGAGGTGTTTAATTTAAAAAAATATTCTGCAGTAGAGAAAATATTTTGATAAAATTTATTTAGAACTACATTTTTTGTATCAAGTATTGAAATCACACTTTTGACATTCTCTGAAAAAACATGACTGCATCTGCACTTGGCTCCAATGCCTGAGATGACGTTGCAAAACACGCATTGGCATCATCTGGGTGTGACGCCTAGCAATGTCATACACGATCTTAGAACTTTTATTGCACTGTGAGGGCTTCTAATGTGACATCATGGGTACCTAGTCACGTTCTCTGACTACAATTCAGTCATTTCCCATTTTCATCTTGTTCACTAGATCAAACTGAAAAATCTAACAATATCGCTCCCTATGTGAATACAAGACTTCGTGTCTTGAAAATCCTTTGGCAAATGTTCCAGGTGATCATGATGTTCAGTTTACCCGAACAATTAAAATCATGCTACTTTAATACATTTGTAGGCATTCTCTAACAGCTAACTAATTGAATGAACAGCAGATAACATGCAAATTGTATTTCTCTTCATTTGATTGTATAGTTAATAAGTTAATGAATTAAGAAATTATGAGAAATCTCCAGAATGATATTCAGCAATCTGCAACAATCTTCAATTCTGCATAACTACAGAAAAAAGGAAATCATGATATTTTATTAAACAAAAATTGTATCATAATCTCTTTCAAATATTCCAGAAACAAATCATGCTTCTTCATTTTATTTCTTTTAGGCTTACCAAACACATTTGGAGAGTATGATGAAAGCCCAGAAATGATGGCCACTACCTTGAAGGTAGGTAATAGTGTCATAACTGTGGAGATATCAACACCAGGTAACAAATTGTATAACCTTGGATGGGGTTGATGATTATCAGCACCACTATATGAGGCCATTCAAAATTATCCTCGATGGGATGGATGATTGTAGACATGTAGATGGACTTCTTTGATCTGACTTATTGATTTTCAAAGAAATTCCTTGTGACAGCATAAAACGATCAATAATCAGTGCAGTAAGTCCAGATATCATTAACCCAAGGACTGGACATTGGTCATATGCTTACCTACCAACTTGTCTTTGTCTTATCGGAGAATCCCTCGTTGAAAACAGAAACAGGAAATGTATCTATAACATTTGAGGGAAAAGCATTACCTAACTTTTGAAGGGTTCTTGGTGACCTTACTTTACTTTGAATATTTTAAGTAAATCTGTCCTGCATAGGTGACTAATCTGCACAACTACGTAGATGGCTAATTTCACAACTATATTGATTTTGGCTTTTTATGCCGCCATAATTTTTTGTGATTATTCTCCTTTGAGTAAACATGGAATGCTGTTGAATCTATTGTATTCATTTTCAAAGTTTATTCATAAGCTTTACATGTATGTTATATGTTATTTTCTTGAGACGTTGCAGAACAGATCACTCTATTATGGTTGCGTTTGTATCTGTCATTTTCAGCAATTTGCCAAAGATGGTCTCTTGAACATGGTGGGTGGATGCTGTGGTACAACACCTGAACATATTAGGTATATTTCACAACTCACATATGATGTTTTTGTCCCCCGCTACTTAGTAGGGGGGGATATTAGAAACACCGGTGTCCGTAATTCCGTAATTCCGAAATTCCGTAAGATTTTCTTGTCCGGACAATAACTCGTGAACGATTTAACCGATCAACTTCAAACCTGGGGTGTGCCTTAACATTGGCGAGAGGACGGTTGGGATTGTTTTTCAGCAATGTGCATAATCCAATATGGCCGCCGTCAGCCATTTTGGATTATAGGCAGTTGGATCTTAGATTTTCTTGTCCGGACAATAACTCGTGAACGATTTAACCGATCAACTTCAAACTTGGGGTGTGCCTTGACATTGATGAGAGGACGGTTGGGATTGTTTTTCAGCAATGTGCGTAATCTAATATGGCCGCCGTCAGCCATATTGCATTATAAGCAGTTGGATCACAGATTTTCTTGTGCGGACAATAACTCGTGAATGATTTAACCGATCAATTTCAAACTGGGGGTGTGCCTTGACATTTGTGAGAGGACGGTTGGGATTGTTTTTCAGCAATGTGCGTAATCTAATATGGCCGCCGTCAGCCATATTGGATTATAAGCAGTTGGATCTTGTCCGGACAATAACTCAAGAACGATTCAACCGATCTACTTCATATGTGGGGAGTGCCTTAACATTGTTGAGAGGAGGATTAGGATTGTTTTTCAAGGACGTGCTTAATCCAATATGGCCACCATCAGCCATACTGGATTTCAGCAATGTGCGTAATCTAATATGGCCGCCGTCAGCCATATTGGATTATAAGCAGTTGGATCTTGTCCGGACAATAACTCAAGAACGATTCAACCGATCTACTTCATATGTGGGGAGTGCCTTAACATTGTTGAGAGGAGGATTAGGATTGTTTTTCAAGGATGTGCTTAATCCAATATGGCCACCATCAGCCATACTGGATTTCATTGGATTTTAAGCAGTTTGATCTTGTCCGGACAATAACTGGAGTACGATTCAACTGATCTACTTCAAACTTGGGGAATGCCTTGACATCGGTGAGAGGACGGTTGGGATTGTTTTTCAGCAATGTGCATAATCCAATATGGCCGCCGTCAGCCATATTGGATTGTAAGCAGTTGGATCTTAGATTTTCTTGCCCGGACAATAACTCGTGAACGATTTAACCGATCAACTTCAAACTTGGGGTGTGCCTTGACATGGTGAGAGGACGGTTGGGATTGTTTTTCAGCAATGTGCGTAATCTAATATGGCCGCTGTCAGCCATATTGGATTATAAGCAGTTGGATCTTGTCCGGACAATAACTCGAGAATGATCCAACCGATCTACTTCATACCTGGGGAGTGCCTTGACATTGTTGAGAGGAGGATTAGGATTGTTTTTCAAGGACATGCTTAATCCAATATGGCCACCATCAGCCATACTGGATTTCATTGGATTTTAAGCAGTTTGATCTTGTCCGGACAATAGCTGGGATACGATTCAACTGATCTACTTCATACCTGGGGAGTGCCTTGACATTGTTGAGAGGAGGATTAGGATTGTTTTTCAAGGACATGCTTAATCCAATATGGCCACCATCAGCCATACTGGATTTTATTGGATTTTAAGCAGTTTGATCTTGTCCGGACAATAGCTGGGATACGATTCAACTGATCTACTTCAAACTTGGGAAGTCCCTTGACCTTGATGAGATCCCGGTTAGGATTGTGTTTTATGAACGAGCATAATCCAATTTGGCTGCCAACTACCAGCGATATTGGATTATGTTGCATTTTAAGCAGTTGCATCTTGTCTGGACAACAAATCTAGAATAATTCAACTGATCGACTTCAAACTTGCAGTTTGGCTTCACATCGGTGAGAGGACAGTTATCATTGCTTTACAGTTACCTGTGTAATCCAAGATGGCCACCATCAGTCATCTTAGATTTTCAGCATTTAGATCTTGTCTGGACAAAACTCTAGAACGATTCAATCAATCTACTTCAAGCTTGGGGAGTGCATGGACATTGGTGAGAGGACAGTTGGTATTATGTTTTATGGATGTGCATAATCCAATCTGGGTGCCATCCGCAGTATTAGATTATGTTAAGCTCATCAGCGATATCTCCATTTTCAAATCATACTCTTCATCAATGATATGAGATTTCATCGACCAAATAAAATCGACCATAGAGGTCCATGGCCCCCGCAGCAGCAGCGCCAGTTATGGTGGATGTAATCCACTATAACTGGTGCTGCTAGCGGGGGACATGGACCTCTATGGTCGATTTTTATTTTTAAGTTGTTCATTGATGAAATAATATCATTTTCGTCTTCCTGGCTAACAGTAATAACCCAAATACGTACCTGAACGGCATAGGAGAAATATTCAAACACAATGTGTTCCTCTAAATGTCCAATATGTAGTGTTGAATTCAATCAAAAACAAATGTGTGTAATGCAAAGCTGTATTTTTCAAAGTGTACTCTGAACTGTTTAAATCAATGCTTATAGAAAATTGTGACTTGCAAATCTTTTACAATAAACCAACATATTTTTCAAGACTGTGAACTAGGAGCATCTTTAAAGTTAAATTTCGACTGTCTGAAATTGACCAACTTTAGGCACCTGTAGGCATTGTGTATTACTTTGTAATTTGTCAGGGCAATAAAAGAAGAGGTTGAGAAGTTCAAACCTCGAGTACCACCAGAAGATCTCCACCAGGGATACACTCTCCTCTCAGGTACAACCAGAATTACATCATTTTCAAACCGCATCATGTTTGATTGTCTTCTTACTCTACACATAGATGTCCATGTTCACTGATAACCACAAATGTTTACCTGTGACAGCCAAGAAGAGTATGGTGGTTAGAGTACCCAGTATGTCCTGTTCAGCCAATCAGCTTGCTCAGATCTCTTAGTGTATAGTCAAAAGTTGCAGTCAAAAGGAGTGTCAAATTCATGGGGAGGCGTGGGGAGGGGATGGATACCTGAAACAATCTAGAACAAATTGGCCTCAACTATACCAGTTTTATCTTCAAAATTTTGGTTTCCCAAAATTCATTCGCAAATATATCCACGAAAATAGTTATTATGAATTTTTTTTAATATGGTCATAATTGGAGAAAGAACTAGGTATTCTGACCAGCGGCATCCTCTATCAATTGAAGTTGTCTTTCAAATATATGATAGAAGGTAGTGAAAATAAGTCATTTAATGTGATAGAAGTTTTTGTCATAATAATGTTCCATCTATTTTCAGGTTTAGAGCCTATGCTCATTGGCCCGTACACAAATTTTATTAACATTGGTGAAAGATGCAATGTGGCAGGATCCAGGAAATTTGCCAAACTGATAACGACTGGTAAATATGAGGTAAAGTATTGCATATACATTTATGATGATAAATATAACTTCTCATGAAACTCTGTGTAACTGAGGTCTAGAAAAAACAAAGCCAATATCTGTTATGGGGGTTGCTGCAACAGATGGCATGATCAAAATTACATGTATTAATAGACCTTGTCTGGCTAATCTGTTAGCTGGCATACATAGGTATACAATAACAAGTTGTTCCAGTCCATCAAATATGTCTCTTGATATATAAGTAGTGCAGCATTATTGCTGAGTGAGGCACTAAAAAATGTTGATACAGCTTTATGATTTAGCATTTTCCTTCAATGAAAGAATGGCTTTGTACATTTTGTCATAAAAAAATGTTTTGCTATATCACATTGGGGCGAAGGTTTAGAAATTTTTAATATTTGAACAGAATATAATTTCACCCTGCACTTGCATCATTGACTTTGTACCTAACTGTACTCTAATGTATCTATTATTCTTTATTCTCCAGGAGGCTCTGTCTATAGCCAAGATGCAGGTTGAGAACGGTGCTCAGATTCTAGACATAAACATGGATGAGGGGATGTTAGATGGGGTGGCAGCCATGACACGCTTCTGTAATTTGATAGCCTCAGAACCAGACATTTCCAAAGTGAGTCAATAGTTTGATAGCATCAGAATCAGACATTGCCAAAGTGAGTCAGTAGTTTGATAGCATCAGAATCAGACATTGCCAAAGTGAGTCAATAGTTTGATAGCATCAGAATCAGACATTGCCAAAGTGAGTCAGTAGTTTGATAGCTTCGGAACCAGATATTGCCAAAGTGAGTCAGTAGTTTGATAGCATCAGAATCAGACATTGCCAAAGTGAGTCAGTAGTTTGATAGCTTCGGAACCAGATATTGCCAAAGTGAGTCAGTAGTTTGATAGCATCAGAATCAGACATTGCCAAAGTGAGTCAGTAGTTTGATAGCTTCGGAACCAGATATTGCCAAAGTGAGTCAATAGTTTGATAGCATCAGAATCAGACATTGCCAAAGTGAGTCAGTAGTTTGATAACTTCGGAACCAGATATTGCCAAAGTGAGTCCGTAGTTTGATAGCATCAGAACCAGACATTGCCAAAGTGAATCAGTAATTCGATAGCACCATAACCAAATATTACCATAGTGAGTCAGTAGATTGACCAGTAGACCTTTGTCTTCTATTTCGTGGCCTGTCAGAGTGGATCAGTAATTTAATAGCCTCAGAGCAATATATTGCCAGAGTGAGATAGCAAGTTGTCTGTGTTGCTACAAATGCTTTGTGGACAGAAACAGATCATCAAACATGTCATAGCATGTGAAACTAATAATGCCAGAGTGTGGATACACCTCATGTACCTATTAAAACAGTCCCATAATAATTAGCCACATGGGCAGACGTTGTTAGAATGTGTCAGTAACATGTCCTGTAAAAATATCATTACTGTAGAGACGTCTTGTCAATCTAAATGGTCAAAGATCTTTTGAATTTCACGAGTCTTGCAGATCTTCAACCGTTTAGATTGACTGTATATCACAGATCTTTAAATGTTTAGATTGACTGGATAAAGGCCCCCGTCCTGATAAAAGTGTTTGCTTCAAATATGGTATGCGGGGTATAGGTTAAAAGTTTGTCTATTTCTTTAATGTTAACTATCATCTTATGGATACCCTACTATATTTGCTCTATCTGATAGGTACCGCTGTGTATAGATTCGTCCAACTTTGCTGTGGTGGAGGCAGGTTTGAAGTGTGCACAAGGTAAATGTATTGTCAACAGTATTAGTTTGAAAGAAGGGGAGGAGGACTTCATTAAGAAGGCGACAAAGATTCGACGGTACGGAGCTGCTGTTGTTGTCATGGCTTTTGATGAACAGGGACAGGTACGCAATCAAATGATGGGAACCATTGTATTTATGGGAACTGTAAAATGGATGTTCATCTCTTAGATCACAGGTGTGGGTCCTATTTTAATTCTCTCTCTCCTATTCTAGGGAAACAAAATTATTAAAACAGTGTTACTGAAATGTATTAGTAAAATGTAATATATTAGATTTTTTCCAGACTGCATTTAGCATCTACCTATGTTTTTTGGAAATTTGTAAGCTGGAATTAACTGAAAATGACAAGCTTCTACTGTGATAAGATGCCTTTGTTGAACAGTTGCGGTAACTGCAATGTATCTGCTTTTAAGGCAACTGAGGCAGACAGGAAGTTGGAGATCTGCTCACGATCATATCATACATTGATAGACAAGGTGAAGTTTAACCCATGTGACATCATATTTGACCCCAACATCCTGACCATAGCTACAGGAATGGAGGAACACAACAAATATGGCATAGAGTTTCTAGAGGCCACCAAGTTGATCAAGGTAGGAGTTCCTTGCCATATCACAATTCATGTTGAACCAGATTCTTCCTTTTAGTCTTTTATGGTCTCAGTTTATATTGATAAAGTTCATGCTATCTATCTCCAGGTATGCAAGTTTATGAAGGAGATCCAATGTGCTCTTCATATATATTTGTGTTCATTATGTATTTCAGAACTTATTACCAGGCTGCAGGATCAGTGGTGGTGTGTCTAACTTCTCATTTTCATTTCGTGGCAAGGAGACTATTCGCGAGGCCATGCACAGTGTCTTCCTTTACCATGCTATTAAGGTTTGTCTAGCTGTACCTCACCCTACCACACAGTACAATCCTCTACCTTGATAGCTAGACCAATGAAAACTACAATTTATTAAATTGACAAATGAAAAGATAAATGTCATTTGATATATAATCTCCCAGCATTTATGTTGATAAAATTAACTCAGTTCAGTAATTCTGCTTGCTGATTTTTATTATCATAAATCCTATATGTTTTACTGTTGTGAATCGTAACTATACACTTGGAGTGTTGGTGGCTTCTGCAAAATCATACAAATTCTGCTGGAGTTCTCAAGTTCCTATGTCAGAACCGAATGTATCTGAAAGTGTGACATTGGGCTTTGAATTCCTCTTTCCTTATGCAAATGTATCTGAAAGTGTGACATTGGGCTTTGAACTCCACGTTTCTTATGCAAAAGCATCTGAAAGTGTTACATCGGGCTTTAATGTCCAGTTTCCTTATGAAAATATATCTGAAAGCTTGACATGTCCAGTTTCCTTAGGCATCACACACACACACATGCTATACTTTAACATGTATCCATGTATGGTTTAGGCTGGTATGGACATGGGTATTGTAAATGCTGGTTGCCTTCCCGTGTATGATGACATAGATCCTAAACTGTTAGAACTCTGCGAGGATTTACTGTGGAACAAAGATCCAGAGGGAACAGAAAAGCTTCTTATTTTTGCCGAGGTAAGCCTGCAAGAATCAGTAAAATGTCGGTGTTCATGTGAAAAGTTTTAAGCAGTAAAATAAATCATTGTGCAAATTTTCATGTTGCTGCAGAGAATTTAATAGTTTTTCTCCAAGATAACTTTCTAGCTACTTGTCTGTTCTTTGTCTTGAACATAATTGTTGATATTCAGACTGTTCATTTTAGAGTATGGGGGCAGATGCTAAGAAAGCTGTGGTCAGTGATGAGTGGAGGGGAAGAAATGTGGAGGAAAGATTAGAATACTCACTGGTAAAGGTATGTTAACCTGGCTTTAGGCCACAAAAGTTAATTAATTGGTTCTCAGGCAATCACTCATCAAACAGTGGTGAGGGAGGGAGGTTTTTTTTTTTTTTTTTAACAACTGAAGAGAAAACAAGTACAAATTTATCTTGAACATGCTATATGGTTTTGCAATGGTCCATCACAAACTAAAATGAAATAAAGAAAACTAAATAACATAGAAACATATAATCTTGCCTTGTCTTCGAAGAAAGTTATTCTGTGATATCCTTGAATTGAAGATTTTTTGGTGGATCACAGGAATTTATTCACTGCCTCGTTGATAGATGGCGTCCTGACATCACAAAGGAATTATGCTGTTGCAGGCCTGAGCTGCCCAATTTTATAATAAATGCCTATTTCAGTTTTATATGCCTGCCAAAAGCTGATCGAGGTCAAGGTCACTGTGCCCAAAACATCAGAAAATAATCGAAAATTGCTAAAATTGAATGTAATCAGTTATATCTGAAGAGACTCTGTTTGGATAACCTTATACATCGGGAGGGAAGAAACGCCCTGTTGATTTTGAGGTCTAAAGATCAAGAGTCCCTCAAATTTCTGAACAAGTCAATGTTGTAATCTGAGAAAGCTAACTGTTACACTCCAAATTTAAAATCATTTTGTTGTGCAGGTGTATATTCAAGCCAATCTTGGCTCTTGTTTATTTGTGATTTTACTGAGAAGTACTGGGTGGAATATTTTGAAATCTCAGAATGTCATAGTACTGTATTAGTGCTCTTCACATGCAAGGATGACATCTGTGGACTTAAGTACAGTACATGCATGTATTTGGGTTTCTTTTATTATTTTGGACAGATTATTAGGCAAGATTTCTTAGAATGAAGTCATTTTCGCAGTGAATAATTCAGGCCTGGTGGATTATGAACCCATTATAACGAGTTCATGCATCTTGAATTTGGGCACCCAAACAAGAGAAAGAAAAAAACACATTTATTTTTCAACTGGCAAATGACAATAAAATGTTCACAGGCAGCAGATTTTCAAGTGAGACAGCACTGCCTGAGAACCAATCAATTAACTTGTTGTGACCATGCATTTGTATCCTTCTAGAGGCCCATGTGACTGTATCTGCATATTAACACATTTTAAAGTGTTTGAAGTAGTTACATCAAACTAAATACACCATTAGAATACATTTGGAATATAGAATTACCCCGGTTAGAAGGAAGTAATTATTTTTCCTATCTCTCACAATGTTAAATGACATGTTATCATTACAAGATCTCTACTTTACTGACATCAGATGAATAATTCCCAGACATTATTTTTCATCACAATAAGTCAGTGATCACAGATGGTATGAAAATGTGATGTTATCCAGTACCAATTTCAATGAAAGAAGGCCGACCGGGGTGCCTGATTTTACTAGTTCCGCATTGAAGACAAAACTGGAATTCAACTGGCCATAAATATTGCCAGCTCGCAGTAATTACATGGAGGATTTGCGTGAAATTTACAGACAATATTTTGGACTCACTTACCAATATTCACCCACCAGCACTTTATCTGAATATAACCAATCATAGTGCTAGCCAGTCCTATAGTCCGATACTTTCGGGGTACGAACATTGCCCGACAGGCTGAATTGGTAAATTAGTTCCTTTCTACCCCCAATGTCAATAGTATGCCAGGTTAGTTCATTACATGCCATGTTGGGCTAATTTGATGGCTTTAAAATTTTGATTATAGACAAGTTGATGATATCTACACTTTAAGACACTGACAAGTTTGATGACAATGACATTTCAGGATATTGACAATTGATGACATTGACATTTGCAGGGCATTGACAAGTTTGTGGTTGAAGACACAGAAGAAGCCAGAAGAAACCAAACCCTGTACCCCAGACCGCTCAATGTTATAGAGGGACCATTGATGAAGGTGGGTAGTTTCTTTCTCTTGGATAGAGAAATAGTGTGTATCCATAAATCTAATCAGCATCTGACACTATCTGAAGAAAGGGTTGTCCTTAGAAACAATGCACAAGAATATTATCTGTGGGTCAGTTTGTTAGGATCATGGATCATGGGTTCATGACCAAACTTTTCTTTCTATCGAATCATAATCTTTCCCGACCCTTATTCAAGAATCTTAATAGTGTTACCATGGTTTTGAATAATATTAGCCTATTGGCTTTATTTCTTGCGGTCTGTCTAACAACTCATTGCACAATGTTGTAGAACACAGACAAGTCCATACTTTGTCTGCTTTCAGGGGATGAGTATAGTAGGGGATTTGTTCGGAGCAGGGAAAATGTTCCTGCCTCAGGTGATCAAGTCGGCCAGGGTGATGAAGAAAGCTGTGGCTCATCTCATCCCCTTCATGGAGATAGAGAGGCAGGAGACCATGAAGAGAACAGGCATTGTAGATCTGGTCAGTAAGGTTCAGCACTCTGCTTACTAAATCATGGAGACAATGTGACAGATCTCCTCCATAAGGCTGTTTATAGATATCAGGAACGTACCCATGCTATACACAGGAATTGTGACTGTCAATATTATATAATGTTATATTTGGCGATTCCAGACATTCACCCACATTTGGGTTTTTCTGCAATCTTTTAACACCACAGCGTAATATTGTCATTCTGGTGATTTTGTAGGATGTGAGCAGAAAACATGGACAAACTACAAATTATAATTAGAGGACATAAAAATAATCGCTGCCATGTTAGTATAATAGAATTTAATAATGTAATTTAATCTGTTGATGGTAATCTTTTGACATGTAAGATGCCTTCTTATTCGTCCTCAGTCAAGTGCATATGTTGGAACCATTGTGCTTGCTACAGTGAAGGGTGATGTGCATGACATAGGCAAGAATATCGTAGGGGTGGTACTGGGCTGTAACAATTACAAGTAAGTTCTGCAATATTCTCTGTGATTTTTGTGATAAATCACAATTTGTAATCAAATTTTATTTGAGTATTTGAATTCCAGCATCTGACAGCTAATCTCGATGATGCATCACGCGAGTTTTGTTTTGAACCTAACATGACACATGCAGTTTTACTGTGCATCTACATCACATATGTTATGAACAGGAAGGCAGTGGTCAGTGCATTCTAATCTAATGTTTCACACTTCTAGTTGATTTGCTTTCATCTTGTATTTTCAGAGTGATAGATCTTGGTGTTATGTGTCCCTGTGAGAGAATACTGGAGACCGCCATCGCAGAAAAAGCAGGTACAGTTTATCAATCTGTTCCCATGGTTAGAACTGGAGTCACAAGCTGCTTTGACTGTGTCCTAGTTACATTGAGTTATGGGGTGAGGAGGAGGAGGAGGGAATTTGGCTTAATGTCACACTCAAGTTTGTTTCACTCATATGGTGACAGTCAGTTTGGTTGGTGGAGGAAGCCGGAGTACCCGGAGAGAACCACCGCCCTTTGGTAAGTAACTGACAGACTTTCACACATGGACCAGCTGGGCTCGAACCCGTGCCGGTTCAGCGGTGTCAGGCTAACGGTCACCAGCGAAGCGCCTTAGACCACTCAGCCACCGAGGGCCCCGAGTTATGAGGTGAAGTCCAAATCTTCAGTTTACACTAAAGAGGTGTTACCATGTGTTCCTATTGCAGTACACAAACATGACATTAGGGAGCGTGTCAAAAGTTTTGACGCGAACGTGTTCATTTTTGAACAGGGGGTCGTTCATTTCCGCATGCGTCAGGTCGTTCATTTTACAGAGCAGCGTCAGAAAATGAACACTAGAACGTTCATTTTTGAATGCACTCTGACGTTCATTTTTGCACGTTCGTTTTCGCATGTTCATTTTCGCAAGCAGAAATGAATAACATACAGAAACCTGCCTTGCGATGTTACTATTATAAAATGCGCCGGGTCAAATCTACTTTCCCGCAGCGCGGCCTTCCTCTGTTATAGAATTTATTGTAACTTGCCATGTGCTTTGCATTGTTTATATACATGTATTCAGTGCATTCTGTAAAACCCAGAGTGGTGTGTCCGATGTCTGCGATTCTGTTTAATAAACGGAGGATATATGGAAGGACAATGATAGAAATGTTTCTCTGTTATGGGCCTACTCGTCCCCGTCACGGCTTCAGTGTTTTGTCGCCACCTGGAGATATTATCATAATTATCTGAAATCGTTGAATGTTGTAAAATAGAGAACTGTTAATTGATCTTTGTTTCTATAAGAAAATACGTGTGTTGGCTTTTTCGCTGGCTATCCAAAATCCGCCGTTGATACCGGCCGGTTCGATAAAAATGCTGTTGTCGACCCTTCGATTCAGAGCTCGTGAAACGATCACAATGCTACATAGGATATTCCATTCCTTTTCTTTCGTTAAAAGCCTTCAAAGCCAAGATAGAACAAGTTTGAATGAGGGTGTTGTGAAAATTATATACGAGACAAACAGGGGCCACACATTAATTAACACAAAAACCCATAATACTGCAACGTTATTTTGAAACCCCCTTCAATTGCCTCTTGCTGGTGAATGGCGCATCCCCACACAGAGCTGAATCCGGGCTTCAGAAGGGGCAAGGTATTCCCCAGGCAGTCAGTTCTATGTTGTTCACACGATCTCATTTGCATATGAATAAGTGTCATTTCTAGTCTGGGTGAAACTTGCATGCTGCACCTGACTCTCACGTGGACTCTCCTGTTTCACTCTAAATTTCATGCAGTCCAGATTCCCTCTGTAGCCTATAGTATTGGACCCTTCTATCTTGATTTAACGGGGAGTACTACAGTGTAATTCCCTCTGCTGGTAACCTAACCATCCCGCACACCCCTATCCTGACTTTGGATTCTTCCATTTCATGTAGTTTTCTCTGAAGGACAAGCTGTGAAGTGTGGCAAGACTATTAAAACAAATATGCTGTACAGGAAATTCACAGCTGGACATGCTAAAAATAAACTAAACACTTCATTTGCAAGAATATCCCACACCTCCAGGTAAATGTGAATACAGATTGTTACACTGATGAGAGGAGTCAGGACTCAAAACAATGTAGCCATTGACAATTTAAATATCAAAGGAGAGCCTGTCAAGGCTTGGGTTTCAGTTGGAAATTAAGGGGCTCTGAGGGGTTATACTATTACCCGTGCGATGTGATGATAATAATAATAATAAATATACGGCATCTTTCTCGAACATGCTATATGTTTGTGATCTTCATGTTTTAATGCACAAACAAACAATGCTTGAGAAATGTAGACTGTATAGTCCAGATTTCTTATCAATCATGTGATTCTTCAGAGCTTTATTGATCAAAATACGATAATAAAATCAACGTTATATGTACATCTGTTCAAGGGGCTTTCCGAGATGGCTCATTTTTGACACCAAATAATAAATATAACGAATAGCATTTAGAACACCGCAAGATGTGTAATAAATTAAATTGAAACAACAATATTATGCCGAGGTTTCAAATGTTGACAGTGTCAGTTACGGCCTGCCAGGAAAATCCCGGGTGGTCATTTGGTGTGCATAAAAAGCCATCTGGACCTGGAGACTATCACTATTTTCCCATACGAAAAAAATTAGTAGCGGTGAAGAAATCTGATGCAATGAAGCACACACCTTACAACTTGATATACCCGGGAACGGCAACCGACTTTGAGCTCTCCCCCTTTCTGGGCCTCCTGTGCAGACGGTCCACGTGCGTCACGCACGATCATATACAGAGCAGGTCAGACAGGACAATAGGGGACAGCTAGGGGTTTAGCATATACGGTTGACAAATAGGTTAACATTCGCGATCAACATCCGTCGAATGCCATCTATCAAATTTGTTATATAAATGTCATACAAATACGTAATATAATAATGTGTGGTTTGATATCATAACGAAGTCCTTATTCGTCTATCAAATTTCTTCAAATTACTTACATTTTAAGGAGCTTAATTCACCAAATTGTTCACCCGATTATTGTATCATTCTTTACGATATTTGGTCACATCGGACTTTTAATAAAACCAAATCAGTATGGTGAAATTTCTTTGTCGAAGTTTAATATTATATAGTTCATCTCGTTTTCTTCCAAAAAATAATACACGCGCGTTAGTTCCTATATGTCGCTCGTTCTATAATTCCCGGTAAATAATTCCCCAGAATATGCACGAAAGATCCACTTTTATTATATTAAATACATTTATTGAATTTGCTGTAGATAAACGTCAAATCTTTGCCATAATTGCTTTGAAAGAACGAAAGCACTTCTTCAGAGGAAGTGGGTTATATACCTACGAAAGCTAGTGCAAAATAAATACAGTTAAGTCTTAAAAGTGCTGCCTTTTCGAGTGTTCTGTTTTTTGTTTTTTTTTTCATTCTAACGAGTCGACACGATAGCCGTAATGTGAGCCCTTCAGCGAATTCTGACCGCTATCAATAAGCCATACTAATTTGAACGTTCGAAAAAGAACGTTCATTTTTCTGACGGGGTAGTGTTCATTTTCTGACTGTCGAACGTTCGTTTGCTGGGAGAAAAAGAACGAGTACCTGTTCATTTTCTGACGCATTCTTTTAGTTTGAACGTCAAAACTTTTGACACGCTCCCTTATGTGTAACCTCATCACTAATATGTGCTCCCATATAAGTACACAAACATGACCTTATGTGTAATCTGAGCAGCAATATGTGTTCCAAAAGATGTACACAAACATGACCTAATGTGTAACCTCCTCACTATAAATATGTGCTCCCATAGAAGTACACAAACATGACCGTATGTGTAACCTCATTACTGATATGTGCTCCCATAGAAGTACACAAACATGACCTAACGTGTAATCTGAGCAATAATATGTGCTCCCATAGAAGTACACAAACATGACCTAATGTGTAACCTCATCACTAATATGTGCTCCCATAGAAGTACACAAACATGACCGTATGTGTAATCTGAGCAATAATATGTGTTCCAATAGAAGTACGCAAACATGATCTTACCTGTAACCTCATCACTAATATGTGCTCACATAGAACTACACAAACATGACCTAATGTGTAATCTGAGCAATAATGAGTTCCAATAGAAGTACTCAAACATGACTTAATGTGTAATCTCATCACTAATATGTGCTCCCATAGAAGTACACAAATATGTGCTCCCATAGAAGTACACACACAAACATGACCGTATGTGTAATCTGAGCAATAATGTGTGTTTCCATAGAAGTACACAAACATCACCTTAGTTGTCTTCATATTTTTTTTAGATTTCATCGGACTGTCTGGGCTGATCACTCCATCATTGGATGAAATGATTCATGTTGCCAAGGAGATGGAGAGGATAGGAATGCAGGTCCCACTTCTCATTGGTGGAGCTACTACCTCAAGGTTAGACAACCAGTCAATGTTTGTGCAAGTGTTTTAAAGTTCTGGTGATTTTTGTTACGAAATAACTCTTCCAAAACCATTATACCTATAGATATTTATATGTCTAAATCAGAGTAACACAATAATTCCAATTTATTTGGTACTCTGATTTGTCACAGATATGGAAAAAAAAATTTTGACAGAACAAGAAATTTAATTTTCAACTTCCATACCTTTTCAATATGTTCATTTTGTGTAATAATTGTAGGTGGCACTAATATCAATCTCAGAACCCATCTGTTAAACCTTAATTCTCGCTCTCTCTCGCTTCCAGAACCCATACGGCTGTGAAAATCTCCCCACGATATTCTAACCCAGCTGTTCATGTACTGGATGCTTCTAAAAGCGTTGTTGTGGTGAGTGAATTATTTGGAACAGAAAATATTAGTCTATTTAGCATGATGTACTGTAGTTTGTAGGATATTGTCAACATTTTAAAAAATATATTTTTATGGTACTTCAGTTGTGAAATAGTCAATTTAATGAAACCACATGTTTCGATGTTTGCTTTTTCTACTGTCTTTCTTTGTTAACAATATTGTAACTACAGCTTACAAATGAAGTCCTTGTTCTAATGGTCCATTTTGCTGATTATGTTTGTTATTAATATGGCAAAAATTGGCTTTTCAGATTGTAAACTTGGTAAAAGCAATATTTTATTTGTATATGAAGATATTCACATCATACATCAAGCACATGAATGTAAGAATTGTATGTGTTTATAGTACTATATAATTGTG
Organism: Hanleya hanleyi; assembly: GCA_036873755.1. Lineage (NCBI taxonomy): Eukaryota > Metazoa > Mollusca > Polyplacophora > Lepidopleurida > Hanleyidae > Hanleya > Hanleya hanleyi. The sequence continues at coordinate 5,824 of JAVTVY010013808.1, read as the reverse complement.
CATTCATCTCTGTCAGTCCATCTCTCCACAGTGTTCATCCTTGATGGATAAGAAGATGAGAGAAGAGTTTATGGAGGATGTAAATGAAGAATATGAAGAGATTCGTGAGGATCATTATGACTCTCTCAAGGTAAGAGACGCCATTATTTGAGCAATGGACAGGACGAGTAATGGACAATACACAACTGGTGCAACAGATAAGAGAATTGGCTAGAGCACCTGATAATGGTATTCATGCAACATGTTCCACCCAATTAATGGGATAGACAGTACAATTTGGATGGGAATTTGGGAGTGATTAATGGGTAATTGAGTGATTGAATGTAAAGCTTTCACCTTGTTTGACCTGAAGTTCTTTTGAGCATTTTATTTGCCCACAGTGTGATTATTTCGTGCAAAAAATCCCAATAGTTTAGTGTTTTCTTGTTTTGTTATAGGACAGGAAGTATTTGTCACTGGACAAGGCCAGAAGCAAACGTCTGATGATTGACTGGGAACTGGAACCTCCTGCAGGTATGATATATCTGGGATAAAGTATTAGAGGGATAGGTAAACTCCACTGTATTAGAGGGATAGGTAAACTCCACTGTATTAGAGGGATAGGTAAACTCCACTGTATTAGAGGGATAGGTAAACTCCCCTGTATTGAGCAGCTGTAGATGTTATTCCTACGAAGTAGGCTCTCATTTGCAAATTGTCCGGTAATGAGTGAGTGAGTGAGTGAGTCAGTCCATCCGAATCCTTTCGTCGGCAAAATAAGGAGAACCGTTGACATTAGAACCTTGATTTTTTGGCATGAAGGTGCATTAGGGGACTGTTACCAGCAGGTTCTGAGCTGACCTACTTTTGATGAAAATTTCTGGGGATTTTTGGTGAAAAGCACTGGCGATTCTGCTTTGGGCTGTGCTCATCTTAATATAGGAAGGATTTCAACTTGGGGGGGTTCCAAGAGTTCAGTGCTTAATGCCTACCCTACATCGTAGGTCCTGTGACGTTAGTCACACTGCTCATGTTCTCAATTGTATGTTCAAATTTGTTCATGCAAAGGCTCAGAAAGGATCTTGTTTAGTGTGTTTTGTAACCAACATGTTGAGGAATATAATGGAGAAAAACGATTGGTCTCAGGGGTATTGTTGTTGCCCTGTCTGTCCAGCCTCTTTTCGTTGGAACTCCATATTTTGAGAACTACTGAAGACAGGATGATGAAACTACAGTCCAATATAGCATGTAATCTGTAGATGTGCCTTTTGTATGTTCCATTGGTCAGGTCCTCGTCTGTCTGTCTGTCCGTCCACTTGACTGTTCATCAGTATCATGGTTTAATTCCAGTGTTCTCTATTATGGGCCTTGTGGTAAATTTTTCAAACCTAGTGGTGATCAAATCCTTTACATAATAATTGCCCTGTATTCAGAAATGTTTTCTTTCAATTCTACTTCCAAAATATTCATGGAATGTTTCGCTGATCTTCATAAATCTACATATTACATGCACTTTTTCAGCAGGGTAGTGGACGATGGGGAGATAACCACATAGAGCATTTACCTGTGGTGTGCTGGAAAATGTTTAAATCTACAGTTTAAATCTCCACAACCTTTTCTGTTTGTGAATTACCATTTACCAATTACTCATTTGGCTTTAATAATGCTTCAGTTCTAATTTGTGAAATTTCCACGCCTTGGGACACTTCTAAATATTAGTTTGGTATCCATTTGTGATCCTATTTTCTTCACTAAGGGCCAGCTGTGAACCTTATAGATCTATATTTATAGTATACAGAGGCTTTCTTTCTGAATGATGCTCTGAGTACGGCCAATTTTTACTTTTCATATGTTGTGAATAAATGTATTAAACAACTTTAAGATGTATAAGGTGTGGATGAAATGAATCTTTCCAACTTGTAACAAAAGTAATTTGTATTACAACAACAAATTGTATTACAACAACAACAAAAAAATGTGTCCTTCCCCCATGTACCATGTCATGAGATGTTGCTTGGGATTGCGTTTCTCCCACTTGGGCCTAGAGGTGGCGCCACCTGGTGGCAAATTCATTTCTGGTTAAAACCACTCACCTTCTGAAATTTGGTATGAATATGCCATGTCATGACAACATGCCATATTACATGCTTTGTATCCTACACCCAGAAAAAAACATCTTGGTCTGGACGGCTGAGGGGTTGCAGCACCTCTGGTGCCTCATGTTTCAATAGTTTGTAAGGTGCCAAAGTGCAGAACCATGGGACTACTATAAATCCTGATCATATTGTATATCCCAGGATATACCAACTTAATACTTGATAGCAGGATCATCGCATGGAGACTCTTCAGGACTCATTCTAATCAACTGACCGAAAGCAAGCTATCATTTCGTACCCTGTTTCAAAACAAATTTGAATCCTTATTATTCTTAACTATATTTTATTATCAGATAAACTCCATAACTGTTTGTTTAGATATAAAATGAAACGTTAAAACTCGCACATGTACATCTGAATTTCTCCTCAAAAGCCAACAAATTCCTGCAATAACAATACATGTATATCCTTGTGATCTTTCGGACTGTTCTTCATGGTGAATCATTATGGTGAATCTCTCATTCTGAGTGTTCCTGTCTGTTAATTATGGTGAAAATCTCCAGCATTTAAATCTTTTGGGGTCATATCAGATACAATGAACCAATAGATAGTCTATTGCAATAAAGAATGATCACATTGATATTTGCAGGACCGCCTACATTCCTGGGTGTGAAGATGTATGAAGACTTTGATCTGTCACATTTGGTGCCATACATTGACTGGAAACCTTTCTTTGATGTCTGGCAACTCCGAGGGAAATACCCAAACAGGGGATACCCTAAGATCTTCAAGGATAATGATGTTGGTATGTGTAAGATATCTTGAATAGAATATTCTACATTTGCCATGCAGGCCACAAAATTTCACCATTTAGGTATTGGCTACATAGTTGAAAATTCTGCAGAATTTGTTACCTGAAAAACACTTAACATGATGGCATAAATCTAACTTCATTGTAAAATCTCTCTTTGATGACTTCTTTATGGAATTATCGCTATTTTGCCCATTAATTTTCATCAGTTTCAAGATTTCTTGAGTCAAACTTTCATTTTGACAAGCGCTACCTAGTATCGCGACACGTCGATCGAAGGGAGAGAAATATGCTGGTCATGTTCACTCTGCGAGTAGGAGCATGTAACTGAACAATTAATTATCTGAAGCTTTTTAAAATATTTTCAAATTTGCAGCATGTTCTGTTGCATTCATCCATTTGTTTTTATGTGATACACAAATTGAGGTATTTTGATATTTAAAATTTTCAAATTTCATTACTTGAAGGTGATATTCAATTATGTAATTTTGTTTGTGAGAGTTTGTTGTATTTGAAAGGGAAATTAAAATCTTTCTTCAAAACATACGCTCGTACTCTCTTCATATTTTTCAGGTGAAGAAGCCCAGAAGGTGTTCAAAGAGGCACAGAACATGTTGAATAAAATCATCAATAACAAACTATTACGAGCCAGCGGTGTGCTGTGTTTCTTACCAGCCAACAGCGTGGGAGATGACATAGAACTTTATGACGAGAATGGTCAAGTCGTAGGAACATTCTTTGGTCTCCGACAACAGGTGTTTGTTAATTTATGATATCCTTGGAAAAACTGTTGCTGCACTGCCATATGGCAATACGGACATGACAGACTAAGGGAGACAACTTTGAGAAACATTTCAGTCACAGCAAGGGAACTAACTCTAACATATGTCTAGACCTCTGAAATCTCTTGTATCAAATTAGAATAGTGGGAGGTTTGTCCCATTCCGGTTTGCTCTAGCCATAATCAAATGACGACACTGTTTATCAGAACACACACCTGTGCCATTTTTTGGTGGACTGTCAAAGGGGGGGGGGGGGGAAACTTGTCTGCAGAAATCCTATTCCCTTCAGCCCCTCAATATAATTCTCAGGAACCCAACAAAATTTCCATAACATTTTAGTGATCTGTACTCCTGTAGAAATGATAGCTTTCCTGTGGTGTTGTATTGTGAGAATCTGTTTTGATTCCCGTGGCTTGTGCCAAAAAAGAAGGCCCGATTGTGATATACAACATTACTACATAGTCCTGATCTAATTTAGGACTATCAAACCTCTGTCTTGAGGTAATTTTTAAATTTTTGTTTTGTCTTCTTTCCTTAGATCTGTACAACATTGATTTTATAAGTGAGAGCACTGCCTGATCTGCCTATTCCTGATTCAACATACACTTAGAAACTTATAAGCAGGTTGTTAGATAAGAAATATCACACAATCACAAAGGAGAAGGAGTTTTGATTAGAATCTATATTCTCTTCTGTAGGCAGAGAAAGACTCGCACTCAGATGATCCATATGGCTGCCTGTCAGATTTTATTGCACCACGAGAGACCGGACTGACCGACCATATTGGTATGTTTGCGGTCAGTGCTGGACATGGGGTTAAGGAGCTGTGTGCAGAGTAAGTCTCCAATAACCCTGTTCTTGCCACCTTCTTTGTCACTTTTCTAACTGCAGTGCCACTCATCAACTTGATTGAGACCAATGCAGCTGAACATTTTCTTGGATCACAGTTCACAAAAAGATGTTGACAAAAAGAGTATGTACTGGTATATCTAAGTATTCTACTAAAATAGGCATGCATTGTTATTATTCCATCAGTGAGTTAAGAATTGTGGTTCAGTTTCTCTTTCCTACATTTTCTTTCTGTAGATTTGAGAAGAAATTGGATGATTACAGCATCATAATGGTGAAAGCTTTAGCTGACCGTTTGGCTGAGGTAATATTCATGTATTACTTGATGATGACCTTTTCACTATTTTTCATTTGCTTTTCTGAGAACTCCAGTAGCTACATCAGTTTCATAAGGCCTGTTACCCAACTTATTCTTCTGTTTGCCATATCAGTGGTTGATATAAATACCTAAAAAAAACCCACCAAGAATCTGTTGCCACTTCTTCACTATTTGGAATTTTCATTATGTATGTCCATCAAACTATTGATGGCGACATGTCTGCCCATCACTATTTCCTTGTTACTAATATATCTCAAGAACAACTTTGTCCTTCATTCATATGTCCATGGAGTAGAAGCCTATGGAAAATGAGTTAGATTGACCCATACTTGACCCAGTTGCATGGTGGTGCCTGTAAAGCTGGGATTTTTTTATACAGCTTTAATAAAAGCATCAAGATTAAGTCTGTGTCTATGCACGGTGGGTTCGGGTTCCTGTTGCTTCAGTGCATTTTGCTGAGAAGCAACAGGAACTTGATAATGTGATGTCTAGCACTGTAATATCACTTGTCTTTATTGCACGATGTAAGTGTCCTGTGTGTTATCCTTAGTGTTTTACAGGGTGGATGGAGGGTGTCTGGTCCCATGCTGCTTCAAATATTTCTTCTTTGAAGTAGCAGGAACGCAACTTGGCTGACTGGTGCTTAGTTGGTTTGTCGCGATATGACTGAAATAATGTTGAAAGTGACATTAAATCCTATTCACGCATTCACTCACCCTTTTTTTCCAGGCATTTGCAGAGAAGTTACATGAGCAAGTTCGAAAGGAACTCTGGGGGTATTGTACAGAAGAGGCTATGGAAACTACAGATCTGCTCAAAATACGATACAAGGTACATGATGTGGATATTTCTTGTGATAGAAAATTAGCACTTCTCTAATGGTCAACCAATTAAACACTACAAGCTGAAGTGAAATTGAAGCCAATAAATATTTGAAAATGTGGTAAATCAACAAGAACATATGTGAATGATATTCAGTTTTGTACTT